>CAJVPT010000312.1:0-33071 GCA_910592055.1 Acaulospora colombiana
CTTTAACCGTTGGATTTTGTGACTTCTTTCCAAGAATTGCCTAAAAAGGGAATTTTTGAAAAAAAGATGGATCTACAGGAAAGAGTTTTTTGTGATTTAATAAGCAATTAAATACTAAATAGCTAATATATAATTAATATTAATAAATAGATTAAAATTAATATTAAGTTATCAAACATAATCAGAATTATAAAACTCTTTACTGATCCACATTTTTTCAAAAAAATTTCTTTTTTGGTAATTTTATTGGAAAACTTACAAAGACACTTTCAGTCAAGTAACAAAGATACAGCAAACTTCTAAAAGATAGAATAGAAAGCACTTCTTAAGATCAGCTTTAAAGAAAAGAGACACTTTTCATTATACGTCCTATATTTAATCTATAAAACTTTTGAGAGAAAAGAGAAAGCTATAGAAAGTCTAAATTATAGTAAGGCCATAAAACCCAACATCAACTCTCCAAGCTTCTAACCAGGCCAGTGTAAAGTAAACACCTTTCTAGATATCAGAAGAAATCTTGCAAAACATAGTTATAACCAGTAAACCAGCTACAACTCAAAGTATGCAAAAACCCAAGAGGATATTAGAAATCTAAAGAATAACTAAGATATCAACAACAATACATAAATACAACACACTATATTATGCAAATATATACACACTCTTATTCAAAAAACTTGAAGAAAACAAAAATCAAATACAAAAATACTAGTTCACATATTTGATCAACAATATAACAATAAATCAAAATAGTAATACATATGAAGAAAAATAAGATATACTAGGTTGTAATTAATATGTCCTGATATAAACAACAAAATAAACAAATAATTAAACAATAAAAATGTGAAATAAAACAAGAAAGACTTGGTTTTAATCGATATACCCAGATATAAACAGCAAAACAAATAAACAAATAAACAATAACATGTAAACTATGATAAAATAAGACAGATTTGATTGGAATCGATGTGTCTAGACATAAACAGTATAACAAATTAGACAACAATACTTTCCATTTTAAACAAAATAAAGTATTAATTAATTTGCATCATGTGATATCATGATAGCCAAAGAACAAAATATAATTCAAATTCTAGAGGGATAAGAAAAAGACTTATTAAAGGTTTTAGAAAAAAATAGCTTCTATCCAAGACCCTCAACAGGAACTATAGGAAACAAAGATAATTTAGCATGAGTTAAGACCAATAGAAGCTACTTAACCCCATATTCCTATAGAAGCAATTCGCTCATATTCAATATTAACAACATTATTATCAATCCTTTAAGAATAGATCACAAAGTCTTATTAAAGGAATATATGTTGCAACAATATATTCTCACACTCTGGGAGAAAGGGCAAGGCAAAAGAGAAGACCTCAAAGTACCCATGTTAGAAGAGAAGGTATATAATGTATTGACAAATAAATCAACACATCATTGAGCAAGCTTTACTTAAGAAGAGGGCATGATAACAAAGAACATTCTATAAAGGTTCAACTACCTTCTACAAAATATAAAGAAGAAATATCTTTTAAAGAAGTAATAATAAAAAATAGAGAAATAGTAGAACAAGCCGAAGCTAAAACAGAAAGGCTAAAAGGAATAGTACAAAGAAACTGTATTACTGACAATATTTCTTATAGAACAAGAAATAGAATTCAAAGTCATTAAATCCATTCTATATCAAATAATAAGGCTCAATTAAGATGTGTGTATTTTAGGCAACATTATCAGAAGAAATCAATGAAGAAGGAATCAAGTATTTTCAATGAATACTAAGAATACCTAAAAGAACAAATTCTTTTAAAATTGAATTTATCAACAGGAATAACCTATGAGTCAATAGTGCAGTGGTTAGCACTTTATAGGTTATATCACAAGATTCTGGTTCAAGTCCTCCAAATGGCAAAATTGTAAAAAAATTTTGTCAATCCTTATTGAAGACAGGAATCTGTCAGCATAACCTGTTAACTAGATATCACTTATGGTTGATTATCACCCTGATTATATAGGTCTATTAGTAGGTGATACCATGCTCCTGTATCATAAACCTGATATGGTTGAGTTCGCAACCAGAATAAATTTGATTTGTATCCATTGAGTTTATGGATCCTTAACTGATCAAGAACAGATTCTGAGCTAAAAGAATTGAGAATTTCTGAGAAAAAGAGTAAATTCTCTACCGGTAGAATGTATAAAAACATGTAACATTAATGGTGTATCAACAATATCAGAAAACCTTGATAGAAGAAGGAATTTGTGCACCACACCGAAGTACCTAAAATCTCTAGTATAGGTTAAAAATAATACAATGGTTTTATAACTAGATTACTCTATAAAAAAGTTCTTGAAAAATAAAAATAATATTGCATGTTTCATATACATTAAAGTAATTGATTCTGTATATGATATGTATAATAGTCTACTTGTTTATTATAAATAGATAATACATAATTACATTAATATGTAATCAACTCTATATAGAACCTAGTTAACATTGTTCTGGATTGCAATTAAAGTTAATAAAAAAGACATAGTTACAGGCAAAGCTTCAGAAATCAATTTTATTCCTATAAAAGATAGCTAGATTCGATGGATCCAAAAGTGAAATAGACAAGTCTTAAACAAAACAATATCACTAATTGCAAGGAACCTTATCAAAGTAAGGCACATTATCAGCTGGAGAATGCTAAACCATAATCTAACCTCAACAAACAGCAACACACTACAAAGTATAGCATGGGCAGAATCAATGATCTACAAATCTATATCTCAAATAACAACAGCAACTAACAAACTGGACCACAATACCAGATCTTTCAGACTTAGACTATATAACTTAGAACTGTCAATCAAAGATAAGCTATACAAAAGGGCAGTAACAACATACAAAGACAACCTCTGTATCAACTGTCAGCATATCGAAACCAACACCTATGCAATGATATATGAAGGCAATGGCAAAAACATTTTCAAAAAACTACTCCAAATAATTAACGAGGAAATTAGCAGTAGAAAACAATAAACCCCTCAAAAAACACTGAACAACAAACTTAAAAAAATGAAAAATAAATAAACTCCTAAGGAAAGAAACTACATTGTAAGGGGGGCACTAACAAAAGACTTCTTAAAAATAATAAAGGAATACACAATAGTAGAAAATCAAAAAAAAATTCTCAAAAATATAATAGATAAATTCTTGACTGTTCTTCAGAACAAATGGCAACTGAGGTGTCAGCTCTTTTTACAATGGAAAATGAATTAAAATATAATCAAAAAAGATAAAAAAAAATAGAAAACACTAGACAGAAGAACCACTACACACAAATCATACATCCCAGAAATCAATGAAATTATGAAACACTCCAGTCAATACTGGGTCAACTGGAATACAATATATTCTTTCAAAACTAATTTTTATAGGATAGGTAGAGCCTTGGCAGATTAGTCAAGTATATATTAGTACTTGGCAATAAGCCACATAGTAGGATTATCTTTAGCGAGTTTAATTAGGTAGCTAGAGAGTTAAATTTGTATAAAATAAATTTGTACATACTCACAACAATATCTAATAAACAAGGTATAAGCCACCCAGTTAAAAAAAAATTAATCGACAGGAATTACTGGATCACATTTGGTTTTGATAAAGAAGAAGATACAGCAAGGTGTTTAGAATCTATCAATAAAAAAGAAGAAAGAAACTTTATAATTAGAAGAATGACTAAAGACAAGGGTATGCAACTAGCCTTTCAGAGATATGCTCAAAACAATTAATTCTTCAAGTCAGAAAACTTCCCTTTAGCAAAAAATAGATCTAAATACATCACTTTAATAGATACAGATCACAAATATAATAAGATTTTGATCAAACAAGCAATAGAATAATATGGAGAAATAGTCAATATTTATGAATACTAAATATCATTTTATCAAAAGAGATTCAAAATTCATCTTTATGCACATTGTGAATATATCAATCTGGATCAAAGTTGGGTAATTAAGATAAGATTTAATCAAGTGCAATCTGTAATAGCCCACAAAGAACTAAATTATAAAGAAGTCACTCAAGTATTAAAAGAAAGAAAACTATATTCCTTGAGACTTTATAGAATTGTTAGAATATTTACTAAATTAATAGATGAAGCACTAAGTTATATGAAGGCCAAAGTCTCTTATATACCAAAAAACAAAATCACCTTAATTTAAAAAAATTAATCAGTAGTTTATTTTGAAAATGAATAAGATTTGAGAGAGTCAATCCAATAGCAGATTAAAATTAATAATCAAAGACTAGAATGGATTGCAAAAAATCACTATAGCAATAGAGTAGCAGTGGCTTCAATCAGTTCAGAAGATCCAGTTACAGTAGTCAACAAGAGTGATAAACAAAAATACAAAAGTCAGGAAGAAGAAGTAAAGTTTCCTTTGAAATAAATAGGAAAATAATATCAAGGACACAATATAAAACTAATAATATTCACCAGTTAAGAACTAATAGACAAATAGCAAAACCTATCTTTTCAACTACTGGTAGCAAAGAGAACCAATGGGAAGAAGAAGTCAGATATCAAGTCAAACTGTACAAGATCAATCTTAAATGGATAATAAAACTTCAGATAAAAAAGATTCACTAAAAAGGTGGGCCAATCACTCCTGAAAGAGGTACACCAGTCCAACTATAGAAAAAAGGAGAATATCAATACACTATTCCCAAAGCCAATACAAAGAACTCAATAAATAACAATAAAAAACAATAAGAGAAAATAAAATAATCAAAATCTCAATATCTGTTTGCAAGGCAATCAAGATATCGATATGTTTTTACAGACAGATAGAATAAAATTTTTAAACAATAATGAAAAAAAAAAGCAACTTATAGAAGAAAAACAAGAGAATGATATATAAAAGTGTGTAGTAAAAATAAATACATATAATGTTAGAGGTATATCTAAAAGATCAAAACAATATAGTATAGATGGAGTCTAAAGATACTCTACATCTGAATGTACTACTCTCTGTATTGGCTGTATAGCTAGTGTGACTATGCTATAATAACAGGAATATTAATTGAACTTTGATAGCTTGCTGAGAAGGTACATGGGTAATTGTTTTGACTATTGCTATTAATGTTGCAATCCATATATTCAATTAAAAATAATTGATTATTAATTCTGTTGTAATATCTATATTCTATCAAGTGATCTTTTGATTCTTTCTGTTTTCTTCTTGGAATTATCTGATTATTAAGTTCTGTACTGATCCAATAAGGATGAGCTGTGCTTTGATTTGTAAATTGGCTGCATTATATAAATGAATTGATTAGGAGTTGTTGTGACTAATTGTTCATAATCCATTCTTGTACTCTATTTCTAAGTCTATGGTACCAAGTTAGGATATGCCCTTGTATTGTGTAGTGATTGAGTCTAATTACTTGACACCAGTGCATTGTTTTTTTTCTGTTACTGTTTAGTATTTAGCCAATATGAGATTATTATGCTTCTTCAGATTATTGCTATGTTGATTATAGAAACTTTTATTCGTAACTTTCTCAATAGGAATATCTGTTTCAACAATTGTAATATATTTTCCATTTAGTGTTGTTATAGGCTATCCCGGCGAGTCCATCACTAATCTATAGCACCTCACGTAACCCAGACTTCTCAAGAATATTCACAAATGACACAAAGAAGAGAACGCTTTCTATAAAGAACACTTAAGGAAGGCAGAAATGTGATAATTGACTTGGCCGAAGGTAAGTGTCTCTTTATTGCATTCTGTTTCTTTGGTATATCACCAATTCTTATCTCTATTCTCAATAAGGACTGTTTTTCCTAACACATTCAGATCTATTCTCAAGGAGGGCTGTTTTTCCTAACACATTCAGCTCTGCCTTTTCGGCATATATTGGTAAGCTATTTATACTTTTCTAACTAACAATGGGCTATCTACTTTATAATCGGTTATACTAATCCTAAGCTTTGCTAAACTTTCCATACTTTTTCAGATACACATAGTTTCCTTATCAGTATCTGAGCCTTATCTATAGTTTCTTACCTTGCAACATTCAATATTTCATGCCAGACTTTCAGGTTTTTGGATTCTAGATCATTACACATAAATTGCATCACCTACGTCATTCATAACAGTGTGTTCTGAAAGAAGAACCCATGTGTTCTTAGTAGCTATATATATTATGTATGGAATTTCTTTCTTGTGATAGAAGGGGGTTGTATAATTGACTTATTATCATTTTTTGAACCAGAATATATTTTGTAGCAATTGTAGTCTTTCGTTGGCAATTTTCCCTATTATATTTTTTTGATTGATTTGTGAGGTCCAGTTTATAGCATGAAGTAGAAGTTGTCTGTTCCATAAGTACATTAGATTGTACTCAAATCTGTTGTATAACATACTATTAGGAACCATGTTTGCAAGGCCTAACTTATGTTAAAAGGTGGTTGCTAACTTGCTTATCATTTTGTTGCAGGTATCCCTGGTAATGACTATGTCATTACAAAGATACTCTAGGTTGAGTATAAGGACATGATTGATTATATATTGCATCTATTTGTCAATAATTCTTTTCATTCCTAGAAGTGTTCATGTTTTTTAATTTTTTGCTTGATCAAAACTTTTTGACAGTCTTTCCTTCCAGTGCTATCATACTATATGCCAAGAATTCTGACTGGAGTATCTCTTCTGCATCCTATAATTCTTTAATCTTTTATCCATACTCCTTGTATGTAGTTATTTTCTTTACCATTGATTATCAGGAGCTGAGATTTTTATGAATTTACATTAATGTCATAAATATAGAAAAATTGTTCAGCAATATTTATTATTCTTTGGAGTGTGCTTTGTTGGTTGCAATCTATGTTGTATCATTTATATATGCACTGCTGCAATGTCTATAGATCTTGAGGACTATCCTTGATCTAAATGTTTACAGGTATTAACTGGTAGTAAGTATCCTATGTATTCATTACTAATTCTTGTAAGGAGAGGGTCATAAAAAATGCACCATAGTAGTGGAGATATAGTATTACCTTGATCTATATAATCCCCAATGGAATATGAATTGATAAGGCCATAGCATGTTAGGACTATATTTTGTCTATCTTTGAAGATGTTGTCAAGGATTTGTATTATTTTCTTTGAGATTTTTAACTGTTAAAGTATATTTTTTAGTATTGTGATGTTTACTAAATTATAAGCTTTAAACATATCCTAACTGAGGATCCAGGCTTCTTGATTTGTTTTTTTGACTTGTTCTATAATACTACTCAAAATATAAATAGGATCTTGTGTACTGTTTCCTGATAATACTATCCAGTTTAAATCTGACAGTATTAAATGACTTTAAAGACTTTAGCAAGGTGGTCTGTTATGATCTTGATAAAGATTTTTTTTTCAGCATCCAAAAAAATGATTGGTCTTATTATATCAAGATTGTTTTACCAATATTTGGGTTTGGATATTAGGTATATAGTTCCTTTACTCCTTTTTTTGAGAGTTGTATCTTGTTGTAAGATATTAATAAGATTCCTCTTAGTTCTTCTATAGTATTTCTCTTTAGGTGTTTGTAGATGCTATATGGGATTTGATTTCTACCTGATATTAATTTGTTACTTCAGCTACTGATTGTTGTTTTTAATTTCTCGGTTATAATTTCTATGAGAACATTCGAGTACTAGCTGCTCTTGATATGGGATTTGGCTTTATATTTTTGTTGCCAGTATGGATAATTTGCTAGTGATATTATGTTTTTAGGTGATGTCTAGTTGAGAAAATGTTGTCTAACTGTTTCTTTGATTTTGTTAGATTCTGTAATAATTTGTATGTCCTATTTTTACTGGATGATTTTGTCAAGATGGATGTGTCATGTTGGTTTATCTAGAATGCTATTGATTATGACTTTTTTTTTACTTTCTAGGAAAGCCTGTCAGCTTGTATTCTTTGAGTTATAGCTTTAGCTTCTTTATGCTTTGTGATATATTTTTCAACAGTTTTGTGAGCTTTTATCTATTATTTGATGATCCATGTTTACTTTACATAGTATAGGATCCTTGACTCTTTTTTGGCTTGATATAATTCTGTGGTAATATTAGGGAAGTGTCTTAGAATATACATTGGTAGTTGCATTCTACCTCAGTGTTATTTTCTTGATTCATATTGTGGAGTTGCTTTAGAGTTGTCAGGAATAATTGTAGATGAAGTAAAGGAGCATATGATCCTTTGTCTATTTTCTGGAGGCATTTTTCTGATATTGATGTTTTTTTTATTTGTTTTTTTACTACATACAAGAGTTGGGAGTTGAAGAAGTTTCATCTTTGATTAATTAATTTGGGATCTGAGAGTGTATTACTCATTATTGATTCCATTATTTGGGAATATTTCTCCTATTGCTTGTTATTGTTGTGAGGCCAGTTGTACCTGATATTTAATTTATGGATAAATATAATTTTAGATATATCTAACTATAATACCTCCAGCTCTATAATCATTGATCTGTGATTACTGGTGATTAGAGGATCAAGTATATCTATAATGTTGACTTTATGTATATACCATGTTGCTTTGGGATTAATTCAGATCTGGTCAATCTACTGTAGCTGCCTTGACCTTGCCAAGTGTATTCTCTTTTTGAGGAATTGTAAGTGTGTCATATGTCTATGAAACTATTGTCAATAAGGATTTCAATTTGTTTTCCTGATAAATTGTAGGTATGGATCAGTTTTTTGTTGCTTAGTTTGTCTATGCTAGAATTGGATATGCTATTCATGTTCCCTATAGCTATAATATATCAGTTCTGTACTGTTGTCTTATTGATCTGTTGTTTGAGTATATGTATAATGTATATTTGTTCTTTAAATAAGTCTTGTGTAGTGAAGCAGATATTAATTATTCTCAGTTTTCTTTTTCTTGGAAAGATGAAGTCTGTAACTATTAACCTGCCATTGAAGGTTTTGTATTTGTATATTTTCTGCATAATATCTTTTTTGATCATCATGTTTAGGTCATGACCAAGG
Organism: Acaulospora colombiana; assembly: GCA_910592055.1. NCBI lineage: Eukaryota > Fungi > Glomeromycota > Glomeromycetes > Diversisporales > Acaulosporaceae > Acaulospora > Acaulospora colombiana. The sequence continues at coordinate 9,033 of CAJVPT010000312.1, forward strand.
ATTTGTACCTCTTTGTGGAACCAGATTATTTGAAAGTTTGGATGTTTCCGGTGTTTAAAATGTTGGTGTAATCCATTTGTTTCTGTCATTATTATGATGTTCCATTGTTTTTGATCACATAAGTTGAACAATGTATTTCTCTTTTGAGTATCTACTAATTCATGTATATTAATGGTTGTGATTTTCCAGATTGGTCAGTTTTGTTGAGATTTTTCTTCTATAGGCAAGTTATTATTATTGTTGTTATTGTTGTTAGTATTGTCGTTGGTGTTATTATTTTTTAAGTTTATTTCTATTGGGTTCGTATTCAATAGTTGGGATGTTAAATCAAAAGAATTTGATAGTTGAGTTTCATCTTAAGGTTCTTGCTATATTGTTGATGTTATACTTAATAAGCTCCTTATTATTTATTTGATTGGTTGTTTATTTCCCTGGGAATAAGTTCTGTAATAGTGTTGAGTACTTTGTTCATATTTTTGTCTATTCTACTGAAGGAAGCATATATTTGTTATTGTTGTGTTTGTATATTGGTAGTCTTATTTTTGTGACTGGTTTGTTGCCTATTATTTATTGTATTGGTTAACTCAGTCTCAATTTCTGTTTCTATTTCTTAAGGGGTATCATCCTCTGTGTTCTTTAAGTTATATATTTTTTTTCATTTATTCAATTTCTACTTTAATTTCTTCCAGAAGATGCAAGATGTTTGTTAGTGTTGATTGTTCATTACTGTATTGGCTGGTATTGTTTTGTTGTTGATCTTGTTTTGTCACTGCTATATAATAGCCTAGTTGTCTTTATTTTTTCCTTGAAGTTTTTACTTGATTTCTGATTATTGTAATGTGCACTGATTTGTATTTGTTGTAGAGTTTACCAAATTTCCCAGCTTGCTCTTTATTGTATTATTTCTACTGTAGTCATCTTTTCTTGATTGGACAATTGGATACAAGGTGTTTATGGCTATTGCAGATTGAGCAAAGTTTTGTTTTAATTGATTGCCAGGTAATTGTTATTTCCCCAAGTTGGCAATCTTGTTTTATTGTCTTGTTTAGGTCTTTATAACAGTCAAAACTCAGGACTATCAAGTGTTTTCTTTGATATGACATTCTTTTTGATATTGTAACAGGCTAATTGGCAAGTCTGTTGCTAATGACCAAAAGCTCACATAACCTGCGAATAGAGAGTCCGTTCTTCTATCACATACACAAAACACAATACCAAAATCAAAGCAGAGGCATAAAAAGATTTGGGCAAGTCTCAAGATAGTTTTCCCTAAAACTACTTATAACTTCACTGTTATAACAACTATTCAAAAGATTTGTTGTGAGATTTGTCATTTTATTAAGTTATTAAAGAAAGTTACATTTATACATTTTTACACATAGAGCTATTAGATAATTACTATAACTATTCTAGTATTATATCATGATAAATTGCTTCTTGGTCAGCTAATTTTCTATTACCTCACTTATAGTTTTTACCTTTTTGATGTGAATAGATTGTTCACGCATTCTTCTAGCTTGCAAGGAGTATGGTGATAGTCAGCAATTAATTGTTTCACATAAGCTTCGATCACGTCACTATCATTGGTCATGTGACCATGGTGAAAATTCTGAACTTTGACTTCTTTGGCCTTTAACAATATATAATATGTCATGAATTTGACTTGTTTACAGATTAATCTGAGATCAAAGGCAATTGTATTTGATAGCAGATTGGTTAGTTTGGCTATGATCTGACTATGTTCTTTCATTTGCTTTACATCCCATTGTGCATCAAAAACTCTAACTGAGTATGACTTAAGTGGAACACTCCATTGGTTGATCAGTACTTCTTTATCATCTTTGTTTGTGTATGTGATTATTGCTTTTTCCCACATTTGTTGTGTTGACATAGTGACATTGTTAATTGCTCCATATTTGGCAAAGGATTGTTGCACTTCAACAAACTTTGTATTGAGAGGGATGTCCTATACTCTAACACTTATTTTCTTTTTTAGTATAGAATTTGTAAACTACATGATTTCCATGTGTTAATTGTTTATTTTAGGCATGACTGCATTATATATCTCGATTGCTACTTGTTTGTCACTGAGAATAGCAATATTGTGTTTATTTTCATTGCTCCTTTACTATGGATAGTGAAAAGTCCTTCTGGAGAGTTGAGAGCTTTAGTAAAATAGATTATTTTTTATGTTGTTATTTTGCCAGGAAGTTCAGAACCAGGATGCTAATTTTAACTCTTTCTTTTACATATCTTTGTGTCCTGTCAAATGGAGAAAGGGGTCTTGATTTTGAGATCTATTCGTATTCCTTTTGTTTGCCTTTGTAGTTGGATGTTCTGCAGTAAGGAGTTGTGGGTGTCACCAAGTATTCTCATTCTTTCATGTCAATGTTTGAGTCAAAAGCATGTTTATCTTTTTCTTGATTCTGAATAAATATGTCTTGACTAGTATTTTTTTTGTTTGAGTGGTTGATAAAATCTTCTTTGACTTCTTTACTCCAGTTTGGAATATTTGTCTCCTTTTTTGCTATTGAATTGCTTGTTAGAATATCAGTTGTGTTATTATCTATCTGTGTATGCTTGTTGAGAGAGTTGGGAGTCAATGAGGACTTGTTTTTTTCGATTGGTGTTTGATTTTGAGTAGTTTTTTTGGGGAGCTTCAGAGTTGTTTCTTTGTATAACTTGTTAGTATTATCTTTTGCGAGGGATTCTCATTGTAGTTGGGCCTCCATTGGACTGTTCTATTATGAAGTTTCCTTTGAGAAGACATCTTTCCATTCATTTTTTCTTTTCTTAACAAAATTATCATAAAAAAACATTCTTTTGAAAAAAAAATATCTGCAAAAAAGAGTTTGTAAAGATATTAAACAAATAGGTCTTATATATATTCAAACTAATTATTTCACATTTATCTATGGAATAGAAAACCTAGATCATTAAATATTAAAGAGAAACAAGTCATGGAAAGACCCAAGAGACAATAATATATAACTAATAGACTAAACTACAACATAAACAAGATAATCAAAGGAAAGGCCCCTCATCAAAAGAAACAAAGACTGATATCTAAAAAGAAACACATAACTACAACCCAAAAAAAAATAAAAACAAAAAACAACTCTCATCCTTGAAAAACCTTCGTTCTTGAACCAAGCTATACAGACAATACCATGACAGCAACAAGCATCAATAGAAGTAACAACAATAACCTTAGCTCATGGAGTGAGCAAGTCAAATGAGAGCAACTCCAATTACCAGTAGTTGTAGAACACAGAGTCACCAAAGAAAACTCTTCTGAACAATACTTGACAAGAGTGAATGATTCTGATATCAACATGGACCTCAATAAAGAATCCTTAAAGATAGATAATAACTGGCAGATAGTCAACAATAGCAAGGAAAAAAACAAAAGACCTCCAATATATATATACAATACAAGGGCATGACACAGGTCACTCTTCGATTCAAACTCAAATTCAGATGCAAAAAAATCAAATTCAGAGTAAAAGCTTCACTAATTCCTGGTGAAACAATTCACAAAAAAATACTTCACCTTATAAAAGTTCTGAACTTCCTGAAAGGCCACTCTTCATTTAAAAAAACAATGTAAAAATGAAGATTATATCATCACCCTATTTAGAAATCAATAGGAAATAAATGATGCAAGTAACCTTATCTTACCAAACACGAACAATTTTTTTTATTATGTATGAAAAAACTATAATAGGCTCAATAAGAAATGTAGAATCAAAGTATGCAACATTCACTTGAACACAAGGCTCATAGACATATAACAAACTTTTGTCAAATTTAGTAAATTAACAAGATAAAGATAATGACTAGAAACTTGTAACAATCTATGACAATTATATTCACAAATAGAGAAGATAAACTCAAACTTCTAAATTAATGAAGTACATTAATAAAAGCATACTCTGTAAGAATTTTTAATGCAGAATAAGATCTTGAACAAATGAAAAACTGAAGCATTTATTTTCTCAAACTCATGAATCTTCCACCTAGCACAAACACTTTTAACCTTAAACTTATCTGTCAAGAAACAAGGACCAAATTCTGCTACATTCCTCACCTTTTAATATACAAATCCAGAAAGTACATAGTCCTTAGTTTCAAGAATAAAAACACTCTTAAACAAATGCTCATTAAAACTTTCACACTAGAAGAAACAGTTCTCAAATACAAACCAATTGATACCAATCTCTGTATATATGACAGCCCACAACATCTAGCAGCAAACTGTATATCAAAGAAAAAAGAGAACAATAAAAAGAATTCAATTAATAATAAGCAAAAAATTTTAGAAGCTCTATCAATACTTCAGACCAATGAATTCAGTGCCTATCCTCAAACTAGCAAATCTATCAGCAAGAAGAGCTACAACTATCATAGGATTATATGCATTACCTGTAAAAAACAAAACCCTTTGATAGTAACTGACAAGTGTCTAACATGATTATACTTAAGGTATAGCAAATATGCTGGTTGTTTTTCAACTAGAACTCAAAACAATCAAGCAAGCTCTGCACAATTTTGATAAAAGAATAGATAACCTAAAACAATATTGTTTTGACAATGTAAAAGAGATAGAAGAAGACCACAACTAAAACTGCAACAACAGCACATCCACCATCCAATGTACATTAGACCTAAATGATATTTAACAACAACAACAACAGCTGCACACCTCCATTAAAAACATGAATCAAATAACAAATGCTCTAGTCTCTACAATTATAAAGATGATCCCCATATACAAATTCTCCTCTTTCCACTAAACATTAAACATGAGTAACATGACAAGTAACACTTCTACCAGAAGACTTTATTCATCAATTTTAGAATTTACAACTAGACACAAACAACTATGAGAAACAATTAAAAAACACTTTCAACACATCTATATATTATGACAACTATACATACCACAACATAATACAATAAGACCAAGCAGCAAACAATAATCAACTGAATATTGTCAACCTATATAATTTATCTCTTAGGAATCAGATAGAGACAGAGAACTAATACAGGAAAATATCAAGTTAGACTTCTAATATGATATGTAAAAGTTATAATTTGGACAATAATAAATGAAGAGGTTTATCATTAGTAAAGATGGGTTTCTAAAGAGGGCGGCAAGGATAAAAGTCAAATGTGCCTAACTAGGAAACAATAGAATTTTTAAATTAATAACCATAAAAAAACTATTCATAATTGTTTTTCATTATTCAAATCATTGATTTATAGCATTTCCTGATTTTTGTCCCTATTAAAGTGAAGGGCTATCAATTTTGTCCCTCAAAAAAGGGACATATGTAATCTGCAAAATTTTATATGCTAATTATTTTAGGGACCCATCATTAATTACTAGTGATTTAGGCAGGAGAGGCAGAACAATAATTTTAGATTAAAGGTAATTTTATTGTTGGATAAATCCTGAGAAGTCTCTAGAGGAAGAATTTCCTCCTTTAAATAAATAATTGAGTTATATGATATTTAGGAATATAAACTAAGATAAATAATAGTAATAGTTATACTATTAGTTTCACTGGACTATTAAGCTATATTATTTTGAACAAAACTCAAGTATCTTTTGAAAATAATAGTTACATATGATAAATTAGGACTACAGAATATTCTAGAGTACTTTATACTAAGTTTGTTAATAACAAAATAAACCATCAATATTCTAGAAATATTCTGGAAGATCTTTACTTTCAAGTGACCAAAAGGATTGTGATATGTTGATCTGAGGTACTGGGATTACCCTGGGTACTAGAGAAATCATATAGTGAAATTTTATAGTCCAACAATTTCCCCAACTAATCTGTGAGTTTTACAAGTTAAGCACCAATTAAGGATTTGAATTTAGCAGCTATTATCTTGTATATATTTCTAAGGGTCGTTTTTCTTGTTCTCACAATTTGTTCTATCCCTGTCTTCTCAAAAAGGTAATAAGTCCTAATACAAGCTCATTTGTAATATACAGATACTTGATTATACAAAAAACTATATTGCTGATGATTTACCATTTGATCCAATAATTCAACTAATAGATAAGCATGTACCAAGGTCATTTGTCAATTTTTGATCCTTGTTGCCCTTTATAGATATCTGTACTTGATTAGAACCTGTACTTCCAAAGATTGCATGATATCTGCATATGGTAGAATTACATTCACATTTTCAAAAGTGTTTCAAGGATATCATTCATAATTTAAATAACAATGATATTCATTTTGAAATTGTTGTATATTTTTGAAATATTGAAATAGTGTGCTGGGAAATTTAGGAAAACCTTGTCTATTTATATTTGTTAAAATTTGTTTTGTGTTTCTGATCCTTGCATGTTTGTATGATGTATTTAAGAATTACATCTTTTGTATTTTGTGATAATATATTCCATCTATTATAAGCAAATTCATTATAACAAGAGTCCATAAACAAAAACATATCACTGTCACTTCTTCTTTCTCCAGGAGAACCAAAAGCTCTCAATCCATTGATAATCATGATTTGTTTTGGAAAAACCTTTCTCTCAAAGAGGAGGTAGAAAACTTGCATTGTCAGTTTGATAGGCTCCAATAAACCAATTCTATTTTGCAGGACAAGTATGAGAGCCTTTCAGCAGACCTTCAAGACATGACTGGTCATCACTACTACCTTACACATATAGAACTAGAGAGGGAGACAATAATTTTTGCCAGCAGATTTATTCACTGAAGCAGCTTCTCCAGTTGCAGGACATGGAAGCTCCTCCTCCGTTGGATAGGTCTTTCTCTTATATGCCTTATTAAGTCTGTTTCTTTATATGTGTTTAATTACTAAGACCATGTAGTAGCAGTTATGATGCTCCCTGGGCTGGCTGAAATAGTGTTGCAGTTGCTCTCTGGGCCACACTACATCTTTTTCTCTATTCTTTTCTTAAATGCCTTCAATTGTTTTAGGTTTTCTATTCAGGTGACTCAAATAGTTTTCATTGACTAGATGATAACTCTGGTGACTGATAGTCTTGTAAAACTATTTGTGATTTCCATTCTTCTCGTTCATAATACTTCTTCAAAAGATGGATGTGGATAGGAGCAGCCAGTACTTTTCCGTCCAAAGTTCTCAACTGATAGGTACCATTTGAAAGAATATTGTAGATATAATAAGGTCCTTTCTATTTTGGTTTCAATTTCCCTGTGAAATGTTTGTCTTATGCAACATTATACATTAATATTTTGTTACTTATTTTGAATAATGGAGCTAGGTTTTTCCTTTGGTCATAATACTTTTTCAGTTTTCGTTGCCTTCCCTAAGTGTTCTTTATAGGAGGCATTCTCTTCTTTGTGTCATTTGTGAGTATTCTTAAGAAGTTTGAATTATGCAAGGCACTATAGATTAGCGACGGACTCATCGGAAAGCCCATGACAATATGAAGCATTGACTAAACTAACAGAAGGACAAGAAGATTGAGATAACTAAATTCTATCAATATTATTTATATACAGAACAGTCAAACAATCCTTCATGAAAATAACTCTCTTTTACTTGGTATATGAATGAAAACCCCAAATTCCTTCTATAGAAATAAATAAAGTAATTAAAGGATATATCCAATCATGACTGCTCACTCTGATAGAAGAACTACCACAAGGAAGAAAAGCTACCAGGCATAATATCCAGAGAAGCCAACGAAAACTGAAAAAGTATTATGACCAAAGGAAAAACCTAGCTCCATTATTCAAAATAAGTAACAAAATATTAATGTATAATGTTGCATAAGACAAACATTTCACAGGGAAATTGAAACCAAAATAGAAAGGACCTTATTATATCTACAATATTCTTTCAAATGGTACCTATCAGTTGAGAACTTTGGACGGAAAAGTACTGGCTGCTCCTATCCACATCCATCTTTTGAAGAAGTATTATGAACGAGAAGAATGGAAATCACAAATAGTTTTACAAGACTATCAGTCACCAGAGTTATCATCTAGTCAATGAAAACTATTTGAGTCACCTGAATAGAAAACCTAAAACAATTGAAGGCATTTAAGAAAAGAATAGAGAAAAAGATGTAGTGTGGCCCAGAGAGCAACTGCAACACTATTTCAGCCAGCCCAGGGAGCATCATAACTGCTACTACATGGTCTTAGTAATTAAACACATATAAAGAAACAGACTTAATAAGGCATATAAGAGAAAGACCTATCCAACGGAGGAGGAGCTTCCATGTCCTGCAACTGGAGAAGCTGCTTCAGTGAATAAATCTGCTGGCAAAAATTATTGTCTCCCTCTCTAGTTCTATATGTGTAAGGTAGTAGTGATGACCAGTCATGTCTTGAAGGTCTGCTGAAAGGCTCTCATACTTGTCCTGCAAAATAGAATTGGTTTATTGGAGCCTATCAAACTGACAATGCAAGTTTTCTACCTCCTCTTTGAGAGAAAGGTTTTTCCAAAACAAATCATGATTATCAATGGATTGAGAGCTTTTGGTTCTCCTGGAGAAAGAAGAAGTGACAGTGATATGTTTTTGTTTATGGACTCTTGTTATAATGAATTTGCTTATAATAGATGGAATATATTATCACAAAATACAAAAGATGTAATTCTTAAATACATCATACAAACATGCAAGGATCAGAAACACAAAACAAATTTTAACAAATATAAATAGACAAGGTTTTCCTAAATTTCCCAGCACACTATTTCAATATTTCAAAAATATACAACAATTTCAAAATGAATATCATTGTTATTTAAATTATGAATGATATCCTTGAAACACTTTTGAAAATGTGAATGTAATTCTACCATATGCAGATATCATGCAATCTTTGGAAGTACAGGTTCTAATCAAGTACAGATATCTATAAAGGGCAACAAGGATCAAAAATTGACAAATGACCTTGGTACATGCTTATCTATTAGTTGAATTATTGGATCAAATGGTAAATCATCAGCAATATAGTTTTTTGTATAATCAAGTATCTGTATATTACAAATGAGCTTGTATTAGGACTTATTACCTTTTTGAGAAGACAGGGATAGAACAAATTGTGAGAACAAGAAAAACGACCCTTAGAAATATATACAAGATAATAGCTGCTAAATTCAAATCCTTAATTGGTGCTTAACTTGTAAAACTCACAGATTAGTTGGGGAAATTGTTGGACTATAAAATTTCACTATATGATTTCTCTAGTACCCAGGGTAATCCCAGTACCTCAGATCAACATATCACAATCCTTTTGGTCACTTGAAAGTAAAGATCTTCCAGAATATTTCTAGAATATTGATGGTTTATTTTGTTATTAACAAACTTAGTATAAAGTACTCTAGAATATTCTGTAGTCCTAATTTATCATATGTAACTATTATTTTCAAAAGATACTTGAGTTTTGTTCAAAATAATATAGCTTAATAGTCCAGTGAAACTAATAGTATAACTATTACTATTATTTATCTTAGTTTATATTCCTAAATATCATATAACTCAATTATTTATTTAAAGGAGGAAATTCTTCCTCTAGAGACTTCTCAGGATTTATCCAACAATAAAATTACCTTTAATCTAAAATTATTGTTCTGCCTCTCCTGCCTAAATCACTAGTAATTAATGATGGGTCCCTAAAATAATTAGCATATAAAATTTTGCAGATTACATATGTCCCTTTTTTGAGGGACAAAATTGATAGCCCTTCACTTTAATAGGGACAAAAATCAGGAAATGCTATAAATCAATGATTTGAATAATGAAAAACAATTATGAATAGTTTTTTTATGGTTATTAATTTAAAAATTCTATTGTTTCCTAGTTAGGCACATTTGACTTTTATCCTTGCCGCCCTCTTTAGAAACCCATCTTTACTAATGATAAACCTCTTCATTTATTATTGTCCAAATTATAACTTTTACATATCATATTAGAAGTCTAACTTGATATTTTCCTGTATTAGTTCTCTGTCTCTATCTGATTCCTAAGAGATAAATTATATAGGTTGACAATATTCAGTTGATTATTGTTTGCTGCTTGGTCTTATTGTATTATGTTGTGGTATGTATAGTTGTCATAATATATAGATGTGTTGAAAGTGTTTTTTAATTGTTTCTCATAGTTGTTTGTGTCTAGTTGTAAATTCTAAAATTGATGAATAAAGTCTTCTGGTAGAAGTGTTACTTGTCATGTTACTCATGTTTAATGTTTAGTGGAAAGAGGAGAATTTGTATATGGGGATCATCTTTATAATTGTAGAGACTAGAGCATTTGTTATTTGATTCATGTTTTTAATGGAGGTGTGCAGCTGTTGTTGTTGTTGTTAAATATCATTTAGGTCTAATGTACATTGGATGGTGGATGTGCTGTTGTTGCAGTTTTAGTTGTGGTCTTCTTCTATCTCTTTTACATTGTCAAAACAATATTGTTTTAGGTTATCTATTCTTTTATCAAAATTGTGCAGAGCTTGCTTGATTGTTTTGAGTTCTAGTTGAAAAACAACCAGCATATTTGCTATACCTTAAGTATAATCATGTTAGACACTTGTCAGTTACTATCAAAGGGTTTTGTTTTTTACAGGTAATGCATATAATCCTATGATAGTTGTAGCTCTTCTTGCTGATAGATTTGCTAGTTTGAGGATAGGCACTGAATTCATTGGTCTGAAGTATTGATAGAGCTTCTAAAATTTTTTGCTTATTATTAATTGAATTCTTTTTATTGTTCTCTTTTTTCTTTGATATACAGTTTGCTGCTAGATGTTGTGGGCTGTCATATATACAGAGATTGGTATCAATTGGTTTGTATTTGAGAACTGTTTCTTCTAGTGTGAAAGTTTTAATGAGCATTTGTTTAAGAGTGTTTTTATTCTTGAAACTAAGGACTATGTACTTTCTGGATTTGTATATTAAAAGGTGAGGAATGTAGCAGAATTTGGTCCTTGTTTCTTGACAGATAAGTTTAAGGTTAAAAGTGTTTGTGCTAGGTGGAAGATTCATGAGTTTGAGAAAATAAATGCTTCAGTTTTTCATTTGTTCAAGATCTTATTCTGCATTAAAAATTCTTACAGAGTATGCTTTTATTAATGTACTTCATTAATTTAGAAGTTTGAGTTTATCTTCTCTATTTGTGAATATAATTGTCATAGATTGTTACAAGTTTCTAGTCATTATCTTTATCTTGTTAATTTACTAAATTTGACAAAAGTTTGTTATATGTCTATGAGCCTTGTGTTCAAGTGAATGTTGCATACTTTGATTCTACATTTCTTATTGAGCCTATTATAGTTTTTTCATACATAATAAAAAAAATTGTTCGTGTTTGGTAAGATAAGGTTACTTGCATCATTTATTTCCTATTGATTTCTAAATAGGGTGATGATATAATCTTCATTTTTACATTGTTTTTTTAAATGAAGAGTGGCCTTTCAGGAAGTTCAGAACTTTTATAAGGTGAAGTATTTTTTTGTGAATTGTTTCACCAGGAATTAGTGAAGCTTTTACTCTGAATTTGATTTTTTTGCATCTGAATTTGAGTTTGAATCGAAGAGTGACCTGTGTCATGCCCTTGTATTGTATATATATATTGGAGGTCTTTTGTTTTTTTCCTTGCTATTGTTGACTATCTGCCAGTTATTATCTATCTTTAAGGATTCTTTATTGAGGTCCATGTTGATATCAGAATCATTCACTCTTGTCAAGTATTGTTCAGAAGAGTTTTCTTTGGTGACTCTGTGTTCTACAACTACTGGTAATTGGAGTTGCTCTCATTTGACTTGCTCACTCCATGAGCTAAGGTTATTGTTGTTACTTCTATTGATGCTTGTTGCTGTCATGGTATTGTCTGTATAGCTTGGTTCAAGAACGAAGGTTTTTCAAGGATGAGAGTTGTTTTTTGTTTTTATTTTTTTTTGGGTTGTAGTTATGTGTTTCTTTTTAGATATCAGTCTTTGTTTCTTTTGATGAGGGGCCTTTCCTTTGATTATCTTGTTTATGTTGTAGTTTAGTCTATTAGTTATATATTATTGTCTCTTGGGTCTTTCCATGACTTGTTTCTCTTTAATATTTAATGATCTAGGTTTTCTATTCCATAGATAAATGTGAAATAATTAGTTTGAATATATATAAGACCTATTTGTTTAATATCTTTACAAACTCTTTTTTGCAGATATTTTTTTTTCAAAAGAATGTTTTTTTATGATAATTTTGTTAAGAAAAGAAAAAATGAATGGAAAGATGTCTTCTCAAAGGAAACTTCATAATAGAACAGTCCAATGGAGGCCCAACTACAATGAGAATCCCTCGCAAAAGATAATACTAACAAGTTATACAAAGAAACAACTCTGAAGCTCCCCAAAAAAACTACTCAAAATCAAACACCAATCGAAAAAAACAAGTCCTCATTGACTCCCAACTCTCTCAACAAGCATACACAGATAGATAATAACACAACTGATATTCTAACAAGCAATTCAATAGCAAAAAAGGAGACAAATATTCCAAACTGGAGTAAAGAAGTCAAAGAAGATTTTATCAACCACTCAAACAAAAAAAATACTAGTCAAGACATATTTATTCAGAATCAAGAAAAAGATAAACATGCTTTTGACTCAAACATTGACATGAAAGAATGAGAATACTTGGTGACACCCACAACTCCTTACTGCAGAACATCCAACTACAAAGGCAAACAAAAGGAATACGAATAGATCTCAAAATCAAGACCCCTTTCTCCATTTGACAGGACACAAAGATATGTAAAAGAAAGAGTTAAAATTAGCATCCTGGTTCTGAACTTCCTGGCAAAATAACAACATAAAAAATAATCTATTTTACTAAAGCTCTCAACTCTCCAGAAGGACTTTTCACTATCCATAGTAAAGGAGCAATGAAAATAAACACAATATTGCTATTCTCAGTGACAAACAAGTAGCAATCGAGATATATAATGCAGTCATGCCTAAAATAAACAATTAACACATGGAAATCATGTAGTTTACAAATTCTATACTAAAAAAGAAAATAAGTGTTAGAGTATAGGACATCCCTCTCAATACAAAGTTTGTTGAAGTGCAACAATCCTTTGCCAAATATGGAGCAATTAACAATGTCACTATGTCAACACAACAAATGTGGGAAAAAGCAATAATCACATACACAAACAAAGATGATAAAGAAGTACTGATCAACCAATGGAGTGTTCCACTTAAGTCATACTCAGTTAGAGTTTTTGATGCACAATGGGATGTAAAGCAAATGAAAGAACATAGTCAGATCATAGCCAAACTAACCAATCTGCTATCAAATACAATTGCCTTTGATCTCAGATTAATCTGTAAACAAGTCAAATTCATGACATATTATATATTGTTAAAGGCCAAAGAAGTCAAAGTTCAGAATTTTCACCATGGTCACATGACCAATGATAGTGACGTGATCGAAGCTTATGTGAAACAATTAATTGCTGACTATCACCATACTCCTTGCAAGCTAGAAGAATGCGTGAACAATCTATTCACATCAAAAAGGTAAAAACTATAAGTGAGGTAATAGAAAATTAGCTGACCAAGAAGCAATTTATCATGATATAATACTAGAATAGTTATAGTAATTATCTAATAGCTCTATGTGTAAAAATGTATAAATGTAACTTTCTTTAATAACTTAATAAAATGACAAATCTCACAACAAATCTTTTGAATAGTTGTTATAACAGTGAAGTTATAAGTAGTTTTAGGGAAAACTATCTTGAGACTTGCCCAAATCTTTTTATGCCTCTGCTTTGATTTTGGTATTGTGTTTTGTGTATGTGATAGAAGAACGGACTCTCTATTCGCAGGTTATGTGAGCTTTTGGTCATTAGCAACAGACTTGCCAATTAGCCTGTTACAATATCAAAAAGAATGTCATATCAAAGAAAACACTTGATAGTCCTGAGTTTTGACTGTTATAAAGACCTAAACAAGACAATAAAACAAGATTGCCAACTTGGGGAAATAACAATTACCTGGCAATCAATTAAAACAAAACTTTGCTCAATCTGCAATAGCCATAAACACCTTGTATCCAATTGTCCAATCAAGAAAAGATGACTACAGTAGAAATAATACAATAAAGAGCAAGCTGGGAAATTTGGTAAACTCTACAACAAATACAAATCAGTGCACATTACAATAATCAGAAATCAAGTAAAAACTTCAAGGAAAAAATAAAGACAACTAGGCTATTATATAGCAGTGACAAAACAAGATCAACAACAAAACAATACCAGCCAATACAGTAATGAACAATCAACACTAACAAACATCTTGCATCTTCTGGAAGAAATTAAAGTAGAAATTGAATAAATGAAAAAAAATATATAACTTAAAGAACACAGAGGATGATACCCCTTAAGAAATAGAAACAGAAATTGAGACTGAGTTAACCAATACAATAAATAATAGGCAACAAACCAGTCACAAAAATAAGACTACCAATATACAAACACAACAATAACAAATATATGCTTCCTTCAGTAGAATAGACAAAAATATGAACAAAGTACTCAACACTATTACAGAACTTATTCCCAGGGAAATAAACAACCAATCAAATAAATAATAAGGAGCTTATTAAGTATAACATCAACAATATAGCAAGAACCTTAAGATGAAACTCAACTATCAAATTCTTTTGATTTAACATCCCAACTATTGAATACGAACCCAATAGAAATAAACTTAAAAAATAATAACACCAACGACAATACTAACAACAATAACAACAATAATAATAACTTGCCTATAGAAGAAAAATCTCAACAAAACTGACCAATCTGGAAAATCACAACCATTAATATACATGAATTAGTAGATACTCAAAAGAGAAATACATTGTTCAACTTATGTGATCAAAAACAATGGAACATCATAATAATGACAGAAACAAATGGATTACACCAACATTTTAAACACCGGAAACATCCAAACTTTCAAATAATCTGGTTCCACAAAGAGGTACAAATCCTTGGTCATGACCTAAACATGATGATCAAAAAAGATATTATGCAGAAAATATACAAATACAAAACCTTCAATGGCAGGTTAATAGTTACAGACTTCATCTTTCCAAGAAAAAGAAAACTGAGAATAATTAATATCTGCTTCACTACACAAGACTTATTTAAAGAACAAATATACATTATACATATACTCAAACAACAGATCAATAAGACAACAGTACAGAACTGATATATTATAGCTATAGGGAACATGAATAGCATATCCAATTCTAGCATAGACAAACTAAGCAACAAAAAACTGATCCATACCTACAATTTATCAGGAAAACAAATTGAAATCCTTATTGACAATAGTTTCATAGACATATGACACACTTACAATTCCTCAAAAAGAGAATACACTTGGCAAGGTCAAGGCAGCTACAGTAGATTGACCAGATCTGAATTAATCCCAAAGCAACATGGTATATACATAAAGTCAACATTATAGATATACTTGATCCTCTAATCACCAGTAATCACAGATCAATGATTATAGAGCTGGAGGTATTATAGTTAGATATATCTAAAATTATATTTATCCATAAATTAAATATCAGGTACAACTGGCCTCACAACAATAACAAGCAATAGGAGAAATATTCCCAAATAATGGAATCAATAATGAGTAATACACTCTCAGATCCCAAATTAATTAATCAAAGATGAAACTTCTTCAACTCCCAACTCTTGTATGTAGTAAAAAAACAAATAAAAAAAACATCAATATCAGAAAAATGCCTCCAGAAAATAGACAAAGGATCATATGCTCCTTTACTTCATCTACAATTATTCCTGACAACTCTAAAGCAACTCCACAATATGAATCAAGAAAATAACACTGAGGTAGAATGCAACTACCAATGTATATTCTAAGACACTTCCCTAATATTACCACAGAATTATATCAAGCCAAAAAAGAGTCAAGGATCCTATACTATGTAAAGTAAACATGGATCATCAAATAATAGATAAAAGCTCACAAAACTGTTGAAAAATATATCACAAAGCATAAAGAAGCTAAAGCTATAACTCAAAGAATACAAGCTGACAGGCTTTCCTAGAAAGTAAAAAAAAAGTCATAATCAATAGCATTCTAGATAAACCAACATGACACATCCATCTTGACAAAATCATCCAGTAAAAATAGGACATACAAATTATTACAGAATCTAACAAAATCAAAGAAACAGTTAGACAACATTTTCTCAACTAGACATCACCTAAAAACATAATATCACTAGCAAATTATCCATACTGGCAACAAAAATATAAAGCCAAATCCCATATCAAGAGCAGCTAGTACTCGAATGTTCTCATAGAAATTATAACCGAGAAATTAAAAACAACAATCAGTAGCTGAAGTAACAAATTAATATCAGGTAGAAATCAAATCCCATATAGCATCTACAAACACCTAAAGAGAAATACTATAGAAGAACTAAGAGGAATCTTATTAATATCTTACAACAAGATACAACTCTCAAAAAAAGGAGTAAAGGAACTATATACCTAATATCCAAACCCAAATATTGGTAAAACAATCTTGATATAATAAGACCAATCATTTTTTTGGATGCTGAAAAAAAAATCTTTATCAAGATCATAACAGACCACCTTGCTAAAGTCTTTAAAGTCATTTAATACTGTCAGATTTAAACTGGATAGTATTATCAGGAAACAGTACACAAGATCCTATTTATATTTTGAGTAGTATTATAGAACAAGTCAAAAAAACAAATCAAGAAGCCTGGATCCTCAGTTAGGATATGTTTAAAGCTTATAATTTAGTAAACATCACAATACTAAAAAATATACTTTAACAGTTAAAAATCTCAAAGAAAATAATACAAATCCTTGACAACATCTTCAAAGATAGACAAAATATAGTCCTAACATGCTATGGCCTTATCAATTCATATTCCATTGGGGATTATATAGATCAAGGTAATACTATATCTCCACTACTATGGTGCATTTTTTATGACCCTCTCCTTACAAGAATTAGTAATGAATACATAGGATACTTACTACCAGTTAATACCTGTAAACATTTAGATCAAGGATAGTCCTCAAGATCTATAGACATTGCAGCAGTGCATATATAAATGATACAACATAGATTGCAACCAACAAAGCACACTCCAAAGAATAATAAATATTGCTGAACAATTTTTCTATATTTATGACATTAATGTAAATTCATAAAAATCTCAGCTCCTGATAATCAATGGTAAAGAAAATAACTACATACAAGGAGTATGGATAAAAGATTAAAGAATTATAGGATGCAGAAGAGATACTCCAGTCAGAATTCTTGGCATATAGTATGATAGCACTGGAAGGAAAGACTGTCAAAAAGTTTTGATCAAGCAAAAAATTAAAAAACATGAACACTTCTAGGAATGAAAAGAATTATTGACAAATAGATGCAATATATAATCAATCATGTCCTTATACTCAACCTAGAGTATCTTTGTAATGACATAGTCATTACCAGGGATACCTGCAACAAAATGATAAGCAAGTTAGCAACCACCTTTTAACATAAGTTAGGCCTTGCAAACATGGTTCCTAATAGTATGTTATACAACAGATTTGAGTACAATCTAATGTACTTATGGAACAGACAACTTCTACTTCATGCTATAAACTGGACCTCACAAATCAATCAAAAAAATATAATAGGGAAAATTGCCAACGAAAGACTACAATTGCTACAAAATATATTCTGGTTCAAAAAATGATAATAAGTCAATTATACAACCCCCTTCTATCACAAGAAAGAAATTCCATACATAATATATATAGCTACTAAGAACACATGGGTTCTTCTTTCAGAACACACTGTTATGAATGACGTAGGTGATGCAATTTATGTGTAATGATCTAGAATCCAAAAACCTGAAAGTCTGGCATGAAATATTGAATGTTGCAAGGTAAGAAACTATAGATAAGGCTCAGATACTGATAAGGAAACTATGTGTATCTGAAAAAGTATGGAAAGTTTAGCAAAGCTTAGGATTAGTATAACCGATTATAAAGTAGATAGCCCATTGTTAGTTAGAAAAGTATAAATAGCTTACCAATATATGCCGAAAAGGCAGAGCTGAATGTGTTAGGAAAAACAGCCCTCCTTGAGAATAGATCTGAATGTGTTAGGAAAAACAGTCCTTATTGAGAATAGAGATAAGAATTGGTGATATACCAAAGAAACAGAATGCAATAAAGAGACACTTACCTTCGGCCAAGTCAATTATCACATTTCTGCCTTCCTTAAGTGTTCTTTATAGAAAGCGTTCTCTTCTTTGTGTCATTTGTGAATATTCTTGAGAAGTCTGGGTTACGTGAGGTGCTATAGATTAGTGATGGACTCGCCGGGATAGCCTATAACAACACTAAATGGAAAATATATTACAATTGTTGAAACAGATATTCCTATTGAGAAAGTTACGAATAAAAGTTTCTATAATCAACATAGCAATAATCTGAAGAAGCATAATAATCTCATATTGGCTAAATACTAAACAGTAACAGAAAAAAAACAATGCACTGGTGTCAAGTAATTAGACTCAATCACTACACAATACAAGGGCATATCCTAACTTGGTACCATAGACTTAGAAATAGAGTACAAGAATGGATTATGAACAATTAGTCACAACAACTCCTAATCAATTCATTTATATAATGCAGCCAATTTACAAATCAAAGCACAGCTCATCCTTATTGGATCAGTACAGAACTTAATAATCAGATAATTCCAAGAAGAAAACAGAAAGAATCAAAAGATCACTTGATAGAATATAGATATTACAACAGAATTAATAATCAATTATTTTTAATTGAATATATGGATTGCAACATTAATAGCAATAGTCAAAACAATTACCCATGTACCTTCTCAGCAAGCTATCAAAGTTCAATTAATATTCCTGTTATTATAGCATAGTCACACTAGCTATACAGCCAATACAGAGAGTAGTACATTCAGATGTAGAGTATCTTTAGACTCCATCTATACTATATTGTTTTGATCTTTTAGATATACCTCTAACATTATATGTATTTATTTTTACTACACACTTTTATATATCATTCTCTTGTTTTTCTTCTATAAGTTGCTTTTTTTTTTCATTATTGTTTAAAAATTTTATTCTATCTGTCTGTAAAAACATATCGATATCTTGATTGCCTTGCAAACAGATATTGAGATTTTGATTATTTTATTTTCTCTTATTGTTTTTTATTGTTATTTATTGAGTTCTTTGTATTGGCTTTGGGAATAGTGTATTGATATTCTCCTTTTTTCTATAGTTGGACTGGTGTACCTCTTTCAGGAGTGATTGGCCCACCTTTTTAGTGAATCTTTTTTATCTGAAGTTTTATTATCCATTTAAGATTGATCTTGTACAGTTTGACTTGATATCTGACTTCTTCTTCCCATTGGTTCTCTTTGCTACCAGTAGTTGAAAAGATAGGTTTTGCTATTTGTCTATTAGTTCTTAACTGGTGAATATTATTAGTTTTATATTGTGTCCTTGATATTATTTTCCTATTTATTTCAAAGGAAACTTTACTTCTTCTTCCTGACTTTTGTATTTTTGTTTATCACTCTTGTTGACTACTGTAACTGGATCTTCTGAACTGATTGAAGCCACTGCTACTCTATTGCTATAGTGATTTTTTGCAATCCATTCTAGTCTTTGATTATTAATTTTAATCTGCTATTGGATTGACTCTCTCAAATCTTATTCATTTTCAAAATAAACTACTGATTAATTTTTTTAAATTAAGGTGATTTTGTTTTTTGGTATATAAGAGACTTTGGCCTTCATATAACTTAGTGCTTCATCTATTAATTTAGTAAATATTCTAACAATTCTATAAAGTCTCAAGGAATATAGTTTTCTTTCTTTTAATACTTGAGTGACTTCTTTATAATTTAGTTCTTTGTGGGCTATTACAGATTGCACTTGATTAAATCTTATCTTAATTACCCAACTTTGATCCAGATTGATATATTCACAATGTGCATAAAGATGAATTTTGAATCTCTTTTGATAAAATGATATTTAGTATTCATAAATATTGACTATTTCTCCATATTATTCTATTGCTTGTTTGATCAAAATCTTATTATATTTGTGATCTGTATCTATTAAAGTGATGTATTTAGATCTATTTTTTGCTAAAGGGAAGTTTTCTGACTTGAAGAATTAATTGTTTTGAGCATATCTCTGAAAGGCTAGTTGCATACCCTTGTCTTTAGTCATTCTTCTAATTATAAAGTTTCTTTCTTCTTTTTTATTGATAGATTCTAAACACCTTGCTGTATCTTCTTCTTTATCAAAACCAAATGTGATCCAGTAATTCCTGTCGATTAATTTTTTTTTAACTGGGTGGCTTATACCTTGTTTATTAGATATTGTTGTGAGTATGTACAAATTTATTTTATACAAATTTAACTCTCTAGCTACCTAATTAAACTCGCTAAAGATAATCCTACTATGTGGCTTATTGCCAAGTACTAATATATACTTGACTAATCTGCCAAGGCTCTACCTATCCTATAAAAATTAGTTTTGAAAGAATATATTGTATTCCAGTTGACCCAGTATTGACTGGAGTGTTTCATAATTTCATTGATTTCTGGGATGTATGATTTGTGTGTAGTGGTTCTTCTGTCTAGTGTTTTCTATTTTTTTTTATCTTTTTTGATTATATTTTAATTCATTTTCCATTGTAAAAAGAGCTGACACCTCAGTTGCCATTTGTTCTGAAGAACAGTCAAGAATTTATCTATTATATTTTTGAGAATTTTTTTTTGATTTTCTACTATTGTGTATTCCTTTATTATTTTTAAGAAGTCTTTTGTTAGTGCCCCCCTTACAATGTAGTTTCTTTCCTTAGGAGTTTATTTATTTTTCATTTTTTTAAGTTTGTTGTTCAGTGTTTTTTGAGGGGTTTATTGTTTTCTACTGCTAATTTCCTCGTTAATTATTTGGAGTAGTTTTTTGAAAATGTTTTTGCCATTGCCTTCATATATCATTGCATAGGTGTTGGTTTCGATATGCTGACAGTTGATACAGAGGTTGTCTTTGTATGTTGTTACTGCCCTTTTGTATAGCTTATCTTTGATTGACAGTTCTAAGTTATATAGTCTAAGTCTGAAAGATCTGGTATTGTGGTCCAGTTTGTTAGTTGCTGTTGTTATTTGAGATATAGATTTGTAGATCATTGATTCTGCCCATGCTATACTTTGTAGTGTGTTGCTGTTTGTTGAGGTTAGATTATGGTTTAGCATTCTCCAGCTGATAATGTGCCTTACTTTGATAAGGTTCCTTGCAATTAGTGATATTGTTTTGTTTAAGACTTGTCTATTTCACTTTTGGATCCATCGAATCTAGCTATCTTTTATAGGAATAAAATTGATTTCTGAAGCTTTGCCTGTAACTATGTCTTTTTTATTAACTTTAATTGCAATCCAGAACAATGTTAACTAGGTTCTATATAGAGTTGATTACATATTAATGTAATTATGTATTATCTATTTATAATAAACAAGTAGACTATTATACATATCATATACAGAATCAATTACTTTAATGTATATGAAACATGCAATATTATTTTTATTTTTCAAGAACTTTTTTATAGAGTAATCTAGTTATAAAACCATTGTATTATTTTTAACCTATACTAGAGATTTTAGGTACTTCGGTGTGGTGCACAAATTCCTTCTTCTATCAAGGTTTTCTGATATTGTTGATACACCATTAATGTTACATGTTTTTATACATTCTACCGGTAGAGAATTTACTCTTTTTCTCAGAAATTCTCAATTCTTTTAGCTCAGAATCTGTTCTTGATCAGTTAAGGATCCATAAACTCAATGGATACAAATCAAATTTATTCTGGTTGCGAACTCAACCATATCAGGTTTATGATACAGGAGCATGGTATCACCTACTAATAGACCTATATAATCAGGGTGATAATCAACCATAAGTGATATCTAGTTAACAGGTTATGCTGACAGATTCCTGTCTTCAATAAGGATTGACAAAATTTTTTTACAATTTTGCCATTTGGAGGACTTGAACCAGAATCTTGTGATATAACCTATAAAGTGCTAACCACTGCACTATTGACTCATAGGTTATTCCTGTTGATAAATTCAATTTTAAAAGAATTTGTTCTTTTAGGTATTCTTAGTATTCATTGAAAATACTTGATTCCTTCTTCATTGATTTCTTCTGATAATGTTGCCTAAAATACACACATCTTAATTGAGCCTTATTATTTGATATAGAATGGATTTAATGACTTTGAATTCTATTTCTTGTTCTATAAGAAATATTGTCAGTAATACAGTTTCTTTGTACTATTCCTTTTAGCCTTTCTGTTTTAGCTTCGGCTTGTTCTACTATTTCTCTATTTTTTATTATTACTTCTTTAAAAGATATTTCTTCTTTATATTTTGTAGAAGGTAGTTGAACCTTTATAGAATGTTCTTTGTTATCATGCCCTCTTCTTAAGTAAAGCTTGCTCAATGATGTGTTGATTTATTTGTCAATACATTATATACCTTCTCTTCTAACATGGGTACTTTGAGGTCTTCTCTTTTGCCTTGCCCTTTCTCCCAGAGTGTGAGAATATATTGTTGCAACATATATTCCTTTAATAAGACTTTGTGATCTATTCTTAAAGGATTGATAATAATGTTGTTAATATTGAATATGAGCGAATTGCTTCTATAGGAATATGGGGTTAAGTAGCTTCTATTGGTCTTAACTCATGCTAAATTATCTTTGTTTCCTATAGTTCCTGTTGAGGGTCTTGGATAGAAGCTATTTTTTTCTAAAACCTTTAATAAGTCTTTTTCTTATCCCTCTAGAATTTGAATTATATTTTGTTCTTTGGCTATCATGATATCACATGATGCAAATTAATTAATACTTTATTTTGTTTAAAATGGAAAGTATTGTTGTCTAATTTGTTATACTGTTTATGTCTAGACACATCGATTCCAATCAAATCTGTCTTATTTTATCATAGTTTACATGTTATTGTTTATTTGTTTATTTGTTTTGCTGTTTATATCTGGGTATATCGATTAAAACCAAGTCTTTCTTGTTTTATTTCACATTTTTATTGTTTAATTATTTGTTTATTTTGTTGTTTATATCAGGACATATTAATTACAACCTAGTATATCTTATTTTTCTTCATATGTATTACTATTTTGATTTATTGTTATATTGTTGATCAAATATGTGAACTAGTATTTTTGTATTTGATTTTTGTTTTCTTCAAGTTTTTTGAATAAGAGTGTGTATATATTTGCATAATATAGTGTGTTGTATTTATGTATTGTTGTTGATATCTTAGTTATTCTTTAGATTTCTAATATCCTCTTGGGTTTTTGCATACTTTGAGTTGTAGCTGGTTTACTGGTTATAACTATGTTTTGCAAGATTTCTTCTGATATCTAGAAAGGTGTTTACTTTACACTGGCCTGGTTAGAAGCTTGGAGAGTTGATGTTGGGTTTTATGGCCTTACTATAATTTAGACTTTCTATAGCTTTCTCTTTTCTCTCAAAAGTTTTATAGATTAAATATAGGACGTATAATGAAAAGTGTCTCTTTTCTTTAAAGCTGATCTTAAGAAGTGCTTTCTATTCTATCTTTTAGAAGTTTGCTGTATCTTTGTTACTTGACTGAAAGTGTCTTTGTAAGTTTTCCAATAAAATTACCAAAAAAGAAATTTTTTTGAAAAAATGTGGATCAGTAAAGAGTTTTATAATTCTGATTATGTTTGATAACTTAATATTAATTTTAATCTATTTATTAATATTAATTATATATTAGCTATTTAGTATTTAATTGCTTATTAAATCACAAAAAACTCTTTCCTGTAGATCCATCTTTTTTTCAAAAATTCCCTTTTTAGGCAATTCTTGGAAAGAAGTCACAAAATCCAACGGTTAAAG
>CAJVPT010000313.1:0-33069 GCA_910592055.1 Acaulospora colombiana
AATAAGACTCACTAGATGGCGGCTGCTCAATAGAACCCAGAACAGCTTTACAGAGGATGACCTCAAGGATATACAATGGAAACACACCTTTGACAGCCTCCATCCCTCCAATATAGAAAAACAGACCACATCAAACACGGACTACCACTTAAGAAAGTTCAGCTTTAACCTGTGATACAAAAAACTGCCAACCAGGAGCAAACTGCATAGAAGACATCTTTCAATCTACAGAGACAGTAAATGCCACAAATGCAAAGAAATGGAAGACACTATCCATCCCTTTCTATGTAACAACCAGAAAGAAAACCTGAAAAAGAACTTTCAAAGAATTCTGATAAAACACACAGCTCCACATGTCTGCACAAAACACAAACAAGACTTCAAGAACATCATACAACAATGCATCCATTTGAATACACTCAGGACTTTTAAGCTACTCATCAGGGGAGCAGTCATAAAAGAAATTCCAGGAACACTCAACAAGCTAATAATCAATAGCAAAACAATCGTAACGGTCATCATTAACACAATGAGAGAATAGAAAGAACTCTTACATGACACCTGGAAAGCGCATTGTGAAGAATTGCACTCACAAGACCCAACCCCCTCAACAAACAGAACAATAAAATGAAGCAGACGCATCCAAGATAAGCAGCAACAGATCCAAGAGGACCAACCTGATCAAGCAGCAAAGGATCAAAATGGAAACCTGATCAGAATAGTCAATAGCTACACAAATGAATACATAAAGTACAACACTAACATTTTTACACTATTATCATTTCATTTAACAACTAGCACGGCCTTGGCATGTTAGTTTCTTTCCCTTAAAGAAAGGGCAACAAGCCGCGAGGTAGTTTATATAGCTTATCGAGTTTTGTTATTACTAAAACTACATCCCTGTACCCTAGCACCTGCTACACTGTATAAATGTAATTTGAAAACAAAAATAAAACAAGGCTGAGCCGGTTTTAAAAAAAAAAAAAAAAAAAAAAAAAAGTATAAATAGCTTATATAGTTTATATTTACCATGCAAATCAAATGTATACAAATTATATTAATATGTATCATTGCAAAAAATACAATTAATAAAGGGTATAATCTAAAATAAGTAATAACAATATATCAATAGAAGACCATCAAATTAGAAGTTTTCAATTAACTTATGAAACAATTAATTATTCATCAAAATCAAACTGCATGTAAGAAAATCTATACTCTACACAAATAATCTTTGCCCTTGATGCAGTTTAAAGGAAGACAATTATCATCCTTTTTTCTGTGACATTATATTACAAGTCCTTATTGTATACACAAACAAAATTGCAATCAATATATGTAAAAAATATATTTGTCCAGTAATAAAAAGCAACTATGTACAATAATCAAATAACAAATGTCCTTAAAAACACTATCTGAACTCAAACTTTTCATCATAGGAGTACTATTCAAGTCTTTAATATTAGCTATATACAAGATTACAACAGATTCTTCCAGTGTACAAAAATGTATTAAAGAAATAATGTACAAATGGAAAGAACTACTTTATCACAAATAACTGAACCGGTACCATATCTTTCAATAATGAAAGCAAACAATAAAAATTAATGGACAAATTAAAAAACAACATAAATATGTGAACCTATGGATCCATAGTGCAGTGGTTAGCACTCCATAAGTCAGATCACAAGAACCGTGATCAAATCCTTCAGGAGGCAACCTCTGAAAGCAGGTAGTGATCTGTATCCATTGGTGTAACCGTATATAACTGATGTTTCCAAGTATAGCTTATTTATCACCAGTCGACTAGAGTTCTTGAGTGATACAAGCCAGTCTATACATGGATTGTGATTAGGCTGAATGTCTGAAATCAGATAGAATTATCCCTTGACATGGCCGCATTATCAAAAAAGGGTAATAAGAAGAGTAGACATTGAACCGATAGCATGCCTCTGAAAGAAGTTATAAAGGCCAAGACTGGGACGAACAACTTCTGACATATCAAGAACTCAAGTATGTGGCTGTGCTGGGTTTTATGGACTTGACCATCGGGAGGCCTTGGTGGGAGGAAAAATTCACTAACCACTCTGAAGAACTTGAAAATACCGAAGAAGTTCAGGATAAAGAAAATTTGATGACCTGATAACCGGACTACTCTTAATAAAACTAATCTGGAAATAATTAAGAAGAAATCATACATCTTTCCTCAAAAAGGGTAGGACTTGTATATAGAAGTAGGATAAATATAGATACTCATATAGATAGATTTACTTCAAACATGTATAAGGCCTTGTTTAATATATGATAAGTGAACATGGTTTTATGTAAAAAGGTCTGGGTTTGGGTTTCCAGTAATTGTCAAAAAGTAACTGAATATAATAAACAAAAGATGTGGCCCAAAAACTGCTCCAACCCCAGTAGCACATCTCAGCAATTAGTATAACATCATGAAAATTGAAACACAACAATAATATAAACATTGCAGTGATTTTCAAGAACTATACCATAGTAACAACTTGATAGGACAAACAATCTGACTCAGAACCCAACAATTTCAGTGGATGGCATGACAAAAAGAGAATATTCTCAGGAAATACCCAAGATCCTATCAGCAAAAGCCAACTTAATACAGGATATACTTAATAACATATAGGCCCAAAATATTATAATATGATAACAAATCACAATCAGAAGCATCAATGACAGACTCATTTATATAGAAGATATCATAGCCAGCGAATAGTACAACCTCAATAGAAAGGGACTAAGAACACATAACATAATGTGGGTAAAACAACTTCTCAATACTTATCGTACAAAGACCCTAAACTGACATCAAGTAGGAGCACTCCACAACAAAACAAACAAAAGAAAACAACCTTCCTTCTTCACAACACTCAAGGCCACAACACAAATCTACATTAATAATCACACATCATTAAACAAACTCAACCTGAAAATACAAATCAGACATGACACAGACAACAGACAAGGACAGCAAAGAAACTTCAGCAAATCATGGTATATTCTTTAACAACATCAAACTCTAACTCTCAGAAAACAAGTGAGTCAAAAAAAAAACTATACCAAGCTATGACACTATCTCACCACAGACACTTCGCCATTGATAAAATTTCTAGGATGTGACCTTAATCAACACATAGATAGAAGAAGCCACATGTACTATTTCAGAGTTCCAACAAACTCACTATATCAAGTCCCTGTAATTAAAATATCAAAGACAAATGCAGGAACCTCTGCAGAGCTACACTTCAAAATCCAGATCTCACCTGATAGTTATAACGATGGCTCAATGAACCCAATCAAATGCTGGAGGCAGTGGAGATTGATACAACACTAACCTCCATTAAAAACATATTCCAATTTATAGCTCTAACAGATTTAACAATACAACAACTCATGAACATTAACAAAAACATCAACACCAATAAAACCATCAAGATAACCATCGATGGAGCTTTTAGCCACAAAAACAACAATGCTCTGGATATGAGTATCATCTTTTCAACCAGTCCAACACAACAAAACAATCTCAACCTCAGCATTACGGGACAGTGCTCCACCTTCAAAGTAGAGATCATAGCTGCAACCATTGCTCTCAGAGCCCTACCAGTCAGACAAAAAGTACTCTTACACATAGATTCAGCAAAACTCATATCAGAAGTTAAAAAAGCAACATCTGGACAAATCAAGAACATATCTGAAGCAGGTCTCATCCATAACCTACACAACTGCATCCGAGCAGCCCAAATCTCTGTTAACTAGATTAAAATCAACAAAAAAGACAACAACAACAAAGAACTGAAACAAGCTGACAAGTTAGCTAAACAAAGCTTGAAGAATACCAACAATAGTAGAATACTCATACAGAACAACTTGGATCCCAATGTCATTACTTTCAGCTACAACCAAGAGCTTGAGATCACTGACACTATCCGTAAAGCAATCAAAAAAATGTGACAAGCCATACTTACACACAAATGGATTATGCTTGACCGAAACCGCACACTAAACCAACAGCAAAAAGCAGACATTGACTGAAAACAGTCGCTTCAACTTCTTCACTCCACAAAGATTACAAGTAACCACACAGATAATATAGATCATAGCTATAGAAAATTCGTTATCAAGCTATGGAACTTGGAACTGCCAACTATGGACAAACTACACACCCACAGACCTGACATCTACAAATCTTCCACATGCTTCACTTGCTCAAAAATAGAAGACAATATCCATCCCTTCAGATGTAAACACCATGGAATTCACATCAACGAAATGATACTCAACATCATATACTCTGAAACCACTGCTCAGACTGAAAAAGGGAGTCCACACTCCTGCAAAAAGGTGATCAAAGATCACTTAGAAAATAATGACCTTTGGGACATTCTCATTAGAGGTGGTATCAGTCGAAAAGTAATTCAGACAATCAGTCAATTCATCCTATCTGACCAAATAGCAGAAGCCACTCACAATATAATTCACAGAATCAGATTCATCACTTTTAATATATGGACAGATAGATGTCTCTGTATTCAAATATGGAAGAAAACTATAGGAATAACCAAAACCCTTAAGAAAAAAAAGCACAAATCCAAAAGTCAAACAGCACAGAAAGACATATCCATCACAACAATACATATAACAACAATGGAAGGAATCATCGCAGGCACCCTAAACATTCTTAATATCTTCACTAAATACACTGACAGAGCTTAGGCACATTAGTCCCTCAAACTAGGTACAACAAGTCACAAGATGTCGAAAAATCGAGCCCCATCATCAACGGCGATGGGTGCCCACTACCAATTGGTTTTATTGTCTTGCTTAACATTGAAAATAATTTACACAATTACTCTGTAAATAAATATAAATGTATTGTATATATTCAATAAAATGGGCATGTTAAGTGTTTTTTAAAAAAAAAAAAAAACACAAATATGTGAAGAAAGTCTAGCAAAATAATAGATGGATTAATGAACAA
Organism: Acaulospora colombiana; assembly: GCA_910592055.1. Classification (NCBI taxonomy): domain Eukaryota; kingdom Fungi; phylum Glomeromycota; class Glomeromycetes; order Diversisporales; family Acaulosporaceae; genus Acaulospora; species Acaulospora colombiana. The sequence continues at coordinate 5,009 of CAJVPT010000313.1, forward strand.
GTCATCAAAGACAGTTATATTACTATCATTAACAAATATTTGAACAATTTTATAAAATATAACACCCTTATTTTTTTTTTGTTTAATATAGAAATTAGCACTAGCTTTGCCTTGGTAAGTTAGTTTCTTCCTTGATCTAGAGTGACAACAAGCCATCTGATAGATTACATATAAAAAAGATGTTTGCAAGAAGTTTTTTGTTTCTTTGCTAAAAAAGTCTTTAATACTTTTTTTAAACATCTTGAAGAGTGACTTCAAGTGTCATTTATATTTTCCTTTACTTGTTTACAATTCTCTTTGACCAAAAACTTGACTTCTGGTAATCAAGAATAAATCAAGTAACACTTTTGATACCAATGGCAAGAAAGTTTCCAAAGGAAAAAGAACCAATAGTGAAGTACATGAAAACCTTCTCTACCTTTGAAGCAAGAGGTATATAGAGATTTTTGATGACAGAAAGGCTTATTTTTCCTCTTTCAGTCACTGTTGAGCATCTTAGAGCTATCACTTTTATGGTTTTCTGGAGAATTTTACCTACCTCAGTTTGATCTTGAATTTTGAATAGTACAAATCCTTATCAAAGGTGATTGACTGACATGAAATATGTTAGTTTCAAGAAAAGTAAACAAGCTTCTATTGGTTACACTTATGTGTCTTGATATATCACTGGTGATGTAGAAAAGAAAGTTCTAGAAAAAGTTTTCCCTCCAATCATGTATATCAATCTTTAGAAAACAATTATGATATCAAAAGGTGAGTGACGAGTAGAAATAGAAAATCCAACTTTCATTTCTTATTAAGTTCCTCAGGTAGTGAAAAAACTTTCTTGGACAAATGCTAAGGTCTCAAAGCTTCTATTCCAGTCAGGCAAAGTTCTTGAAAGGATTTCTTTATTCTGATTAGACAAACTCTTGCGTAATATGGTGCTGGCTTCATTAGTGATAAGGGAATTTGTATATTAGCAGAAAGATAAGTTCCTCAAATATTCTTTTTGAAGTCACTTTCAAGAATGGCTAAGTTCCTCAAATGTTATGAAGCTTAAAGAATATCCCAATCAGGCAAATCTCTTTCGAGAGAAAATTGTGAAATGGAGCAAGAACCTTTTGGAAAACTTTAATTTGTATTCTCCTTTCCCTTTTTCTCCAGTGCCAACTTTAGCAATTTATTGTTTTTCAGGATAATTGATAGTAACAAACTGTTGGCAATGACCCTGATTGACTTAGAGGTACTATGCCAAGCTACTAGGAGAGTAAAATATTATTCCCTAAATCTGACTTAGAGTACCTAGTTTAGATTTAGTTTTGTTTAGTCCAAACTAGTTTAGTGGACTCCTCATATTTTTTAAGTGACATAGTTCTTTAACTAATAATGTACAATGATAAGTTAGTCACTTTGTGAAAGTCTGTAAAATATTTAGGTATCTCTTAATATTTCAATGAAGATATGCCAAAGTAGTATGATTGCAGATTAAATAATAATAATAATAATAATAATAATTTTGCTAATAGTTAATCATAAGATTTTAATTTTTTTTATTAATAATATTTTAAATATATATACTGTAATAAAAATAGCCTCTAATACCATTGGATAGTTATTTTTAATCATGATCTTCATTCTATTTCCATTTTTATTTATTTATTTATAATTATTTCTTTAATATTCTTTGATATTCTTATTGATACTTAATTAGTGTAGATTACTTTATCAAATGTAATACGTGACATAATTTACTGTAGATCAGGCAGCCCAAGAGGCCTAGGAGGTCCAAGTGGCCTATTTTTACAAGTATAAAAGTAGTCATAATTCACTTAAAAGTAAGACAAGTTTGATAATAACTTCACTTGACTTTGAAAGTTTAGGAATAACTTCACTTTTCTTTTGGGAAATTGGATATCTTCTTTTGATTTTAGGACTAAAGGAATTGTCCTAGTTTTCTTGATTTATTAATAAACTTAGGTTCTAAGTGAACCATCTTTCTTGTAAAACACTGTGTAATACTGTTTAAATAATTCTAGGTGAATCTATTCTTGAATATTTCTTTATTATAAATCACTTCTTTAATTCTTTCTTTGAGAATTATGCTTTTAAAAGCAATTCCACTTGGACACACCAATCAAATATAAATTTGATTACATTTTGGTGATGACGATAGAACCTTGCTCTCCAAAAAAAACATTTGGGATAGGATTAATCTTTCTTGAAAGGATATTTGAATGAATAACAACTTTGATAACTGGATTTCAAAACTATCACCGGATTTTGCAACTACTTATCCTAAATATTCTCTTGAAACTCTATCTTTTTCTTCTCTAATCCACTCTTTGGATACTTCTAATTACAACCAATACAGTGCAATTCATTTTTCTTCTCTACCTTATAATTTAACAATGGATAATATTTTTCAGAACCCTTGGGATCAAGCAAGTCATTCTTATAACTTGAATCAACCTTGGAATAGATATCCTCTATAAGGTCAGGATAATAATAAGAAAAGAAATGGATAGGAGAAGTGCAATGACAATTATCAGAACAACAGGAAGGATGAACAACAATCACTATTACGCAGGAATAGGCCAGGCCAAAGGCAAAAGAATGAGCAAAGGAAGTAGCGACAAAATTAACCTATCTATGATTATAGGCAAAATAATGATCAAATGTACTGTAACAACTCTCTGAATCAATTGCTGGAATAAATACATCAAGAAATAATAACCAAAGGGAAATAAAACTGGTGAACATATCAACCTTAAAAGGAGAGAAATAAGATCCTCTTACTTGGCTCAATGAATTTGATAAAGGATGCAGGGCAAATTGTATCAGTGAATTTCACAAATTTAAAATACTTTCCCTTACCTCAAAGAAATTGCACATACTTGGTAGTCTTTTATAGATGACCAAATCAATTACTGGAACAATGTAGCACATTTAGCTGAATCTTTTGTGCATAAATTTTATGCAATTTGATATACTACTCATCACAAATTAAAGTGAATAAATCAATTAAGGCAGTGAATACAAAAACCAAGAGAAACTGTGAAAAAATACCTGAATGCAATAACTTTTCTTTATAAGTATATTGATCTTGATAACAATTATCCTCTTGAGAATAAAATCAGACAATTCATCAATAAATTAAGGGAGTCAGTTGAAATTTCTTGTTCTCTTGACATGGTTAAGGCTATCAATCATACTCATGCTGCAAAATCAGTCTACTTCAGGAATTCTACCTTTAGTGTCTATTCTTTGAGATGCAATTACTTGAACCAGGATGCTGATAAGCTCAAGGATATTAAAATAGCAATCACCCAACTCTCTCAAGGATTTCAACAATTGGCAACTTCATTTAATAGGAGGTATACTAGTAACAATAATATTAATAGTAATAATAGAGAAAGAAATTAAAGGGAAACTCGTATTTACAACAACTGTGAAAAAGTTGAACACTTGCAACATGACTGTTGGTCATGTCACAACAACAATAATAGCAACAATGGGAACAATGGCAATAATTTCAGGAGGTTTTACAACAATAATACTAATAATAACAATAGGAACCAATTCAATAATGATACCAATGGAAGGAGATGTTTTATTTATAACCAACTTGGATACTTGGCCAACCAATATTCTCAAAGAAATATCAACAATTCAATAAATGGAAATAGATCTAATAGCAACCAATCATCTTCCAGCAATCAATCCAATAATCGCAATCAATGGCTCAATCTTTTTATGCAGGACTTTACTAATGCTATAGAGTGAGTAAATCATTATTTAAAAAATTAATGTGACTTAAAAAGGGTTAGAAATCACATATACTTTCAAATCTCTCTGCATCAACATCTTCTCTACTTGAACAAACTGAATCCATCAACTCAAAAGCTATAAAAGCATTGTATTGTAATGCAAAAATTGATGACTATTCTATCTATTTGATTATTGAGATGCACTATCCATGAATCATCTTCTATCAATCTTGTAAACATAAATGAAAGAAAAAATGATCATTGGGCAAGGTGAAGGATTTGTCAATCCCTATCAAAGGAATTACCATACCTGTTATTGTGAATGTATCTGAATCAACTCAATAAACTGTCATTATGGAAAATGACTGGATTACAAAAACCAAGAATATTATCAACTATGACCATCAAACTATAGACTTGAATTATTTGAGCAAAAATATCTGATGTAAAGTCACATGTTGGAAAAAATCAAAATTTAATGATGATGGAAGGCCTATAAAAATTGAACCTTTGGATAAAGAAAAAGAAAAGGAAATCTATGATTCAACTAATGAATTGGAATATGAGGAAACTTTGAATAAGAATCAAACTTACTGTGTACTCTTAGGGAACTCTAATAAACAACCACTGGTAAAAATTAATAAGTCAACAGTCACTATTTAATAGTATGAAAAACCAATAACTTATATTTAGGAACTTGAAGCCATGCAACAATCACTCTTGACTTCTAAATCTCTACAAAAGGGATAGAAAGAACCAAAAACAATCTGTTGGTGTGATCATTACTTGGAACAGGAATCTGACATTTGTATCACTTGTCAACTCAAAGTCAAGGATTGGAAACTTATTCAATACTTGAATGTGGATCATAAAAAGGATTTAGACAAACTATCTAATTTAATCCAGGAACAACAAAATTAATTTAACCATTTGATACAACAATATCAGGATATAATTGTAACTGATGACTCACCTACTGGATGCACTGACTTGGTCATCCATCACATTATTATTGAAAACACTTTGTCAATTAAACAGTAACCTTATAGGATATCTTCTGTTGAACATGAATTTGTGAAAAAAGAAATTGAACACTTGTTGATTCAAGAAATTATTCAATCATCTTATAGTCCCTGGACTTCTCCAATTGTATTAGTTAAAAAGAAAAATGGTCAAACAGGGTTTTGCATTAACTACCGGAAGCTCAACAAAATTACCAAAAAGGATGCTTACCCACTACATAGAATTGATAAAATTCTTGACTCACTAGAAAAGGCCAAATAGTTTATTTCTTTGAATATAGTTAGTGAATATTGGCAAGTTTAAATAAATTCAGTGGATAAGGAAAAAACTGCTTTCATCATCAAACAAGAAACTTTTGAATTCAATGTTATACCTTTTGAATTAATTAATGCACCAGCTACTTTTCAATAACTCATGAACCACATTTTCTATGACATCAAGAAAAAATATGTATTAGTATACTTGGATGATATCAATATACTGTATATTCTACAACATTTGAGAAGCACTTACAACATCTAAAGGAAGTTTTTGAAAGGTTTAAGCAAGCCAATTTCAAGCTCGACTTAGAAAAATGCCATTTTTGAAAAAAGGAACTTGTATTTTTGGGACATATTATTAACCAACATGAAATTCAACCAAATTATGCCAAAGTTAAAAAGGTGAAAAACTTTGCTATATCAACCAATTCTATTGAATTGAAAAAATTTATTAAACTAGTATCTTATTACTACCACTTCATATCAAGTTTTGCTACCATTGTTAAATCAATGAATAAGCTTTTAAGAAAAAATACTTCATATCTTTGAAATGAAAAATATCAATTAGCATTTGAGAAACTCAAGGAAAAATTAACCACTGCACTAATCTTAACTTATCTAGATTTCTCCAAGCCTTTTCTTCAGTATACTGATGCTTCTTACAAAGAATTGGGAGCTGTTCTAGCTTAATTGGATGAACAAGGAAATAAATATAAGATAACCTATACAAGCAAAAGTCTTGTTGAACCTGAACTAAATTACTCCACTACTGAAATTTAATATCTTGCTACTATCTGGGCCATAAAATACTTCCATTCTTACATCTATCTTCAGGAATTCACTCTTATTGCTAACCACTTAGCTCTTCAATAAATGATTAATAACCCCACTTTAAACAAAAAAAAAATATGATAGATACTTACTATTATGGATCATCCCTTCAAAATTCAATACCAGAAAGGTAGGAAGCATCAAATGCTGATACATTATCAAGACTCTCTTCAATTTCAACACCTTAACCATGGATTTGGAAACCTATCAGCAACTATATACCTATCTCTCTATTGGAAAACTACTTCTGGACTTGATGGCAAAGAAAATAATCTCTTTAAAAAAACAAGCAACATATTATCTGACCCAATGCATATCAACTCTTTCCACTAATCCTCTGACCACACACAAAAAAGATGTTTGCAAGAAGTTTTAATACTTCTATGCTAATAAAGTCTTACCACTTTCTTTAAACTAACTCAAGAGTTTCTTTAGAACTCTTTTACCCTCTCCCCTCTCTCTTGTTTACAATCTTCTTTGAACAAACTGGACTCTTGTGACCTGCAAAATTCAGCTCCCATCTTTACTACCTATGTCAAGAAAGTTCTTAAAGGAAGAAGGATCAATACTGAAGTACCTCTCACTTTTCAGCTATGATGGAGATAACAGAGGTTCTGTTCCAGTCAAAGGACTCACTTTCTATCCTTTAACTGGTGTCTGTGACCTCTTAGAGCTATCTTTTTCATGGCTTTTTGGGAAATTTTGTCTACCCCAGTTTGACCCTGAAATTTTGGATAGCACGAATCTCATCAACTCTGATTGGCTGATATGAAACATATTGGAAAAGATTGATAAACAAACTCCTATTGGTCACCTCACATGTCTGAATACATTTCCTCAACTCCATAAGAACCTAGAGTCCACCATAAGTCATATGTTGTCAGTGCAGATGAATACAGGACATGCTACTGGCACATCATTGGTTCCCTCAAGAAAGAGTCTATCTGACTATGGTAAAAGTCGCAAGACACTGCATCTAATTTTTGGAGATGCAGTCACCTATCTCTGGTCACCAGATAGGTTCCTCTAGCTCCATCAAATAGATAAAGATTCGAAAATAGGGCACTGATTTCTCTATCAATTCCTTGGCTCAGTTTTTAGGACATAGAGAATAGAGTGTATAAATAGTGACCTTTACTGCACTGTTCACAAATGACAAGAATCAAAGAAAATGGTTTGTGAATTGGTCTACCAGTATAAATACATATGTCCCTACTCTCAACCTCTTCTCATTTCTAAATGAGATTGAACCCCTCTTCTCCCTCCCCTATATTTCCCTGAGAAAATGACTCAATAGTTATCCTAAAGACTTCCACTTTCTATTGAGCATGAGTATCTTACTCCCATGTATGATTCACACTGATGCTTTGGGAGCTCCTGCAATGGAGCACAAGTCAGCTATCAAAGGCAATGGCTGAGATTCCCGCATTTTTTAAGAACCTAGATAAAGGCATCTGAACTGATATTGCGCAAAAATTATTGGGGGATCTGAAATATTATCAGACCATGCACTAGTGTTTCCACTATCATATATGAATGGGCATTTGGCACTACCTAAGAGGTTTTAATGAATACTCTGAATAAAATTTTCTTCCCTCTGTATAAGTCACACAGCAAAGAATTGTACATATAGATTAACTATCCCATCCACTTATTTATTTTCCGACCTCCCCTTTTCCTCCCTCTTAAAAAATTTTTTTCAGCACTGGTAATCTTTCTCTAGTTTTTACTTTAGAGATAGCAATATACCCGAAGTTGACCATTTTAGTCATATCGCTAGCTTTATAGGTTTACAATTATATTTTTAACATGTACTATATTCACATTTAAAATTATATCCAATAAAGTGAAGGCTGAGCTGACATTTAAAAAAAAAAAAAAAAAATTATCTGACCCAACACTACACATTATTCTGATGCAATACTAAAAACTCAATAAAACCTCTCAAAGTTATTAAGGCAACTGAATTGGAATCAATCTTACACAACCTTCATGGAAACATTTTTGCTGGATATTTTGGAATTGAAGTAATCTATAATCAAAAAAGGAGTCGATATTATTGACTAATTAGTACAAAACTATTGCTAAATATATCAAAAGTTGTGATACTTGCCAGTGACAAGAAGCCTCTGTACCACATGAGAAACTTCACTCTATACCTGTTGAACAATCTTTTGACCATATAGGAATTGATATCATTGAACCTTTGTCAATAACTTCTCAAGGCAACTGATATATTGTTATAGTCATTGAATATTTTATCAAGTGGCCTGAAGCAAAAGCTTTCAAGAATATCAAAGCTATTACCATTGCAAAATTCATATATGAAAATATTATATGTCGACATGGATACCCTAAAGTTCTCTTATTTGATTAAGGAATACCATTTGTTAATGAGTTAATGGATACTTTATGCAAATTAATGACTATTTATTACTGACTCTCAGCTACTTACTATTCACAAACCAATGGATTAATTGAACAATTCAACAAAAATCTTTGTAATATTCTGGCTAAATATGTTAATAATTATAGTAATATACTGTATGAGATATTTTTCTAAACTTAGCATTATTTGCTTACTATTCTATTCAAAATTATATCACTAAATATTCACTATATAAGCTACTTTATGACCATAAAACAAGGTTACCTATTGATCTTTAGGATAACAAATAGGAATATAATGATATGTTGAATCAATAACTACAACAACATATTGAATTTATTACTAGTGATCTTAGTAATTTAAGGTTTAGCACATAACAAAATATTGAAAAGTACAGGACAAGCAAAAACAATATCATAATTAAGAAATCAAAGTTCAAAAATTCAATATAGGAGACAAAGTTTTATTATATAAATCAACAAAAGCAAAGGTACATAGTGATAAATTTAAAAAAAAATAGATAGAACCATATTATATTCACAAAATAATCACATCAGGAGTATACAAATTAAGGAACATAGAGGACAAAGTACTCAAAAGGGCAGTGAACATTGATTGATTAAAAAGATATTATGAATGACCAATTTGGAAACCAAGCATTATTATATAGTTATAAGATATTATATATTATAGAAAAAACAAAAACATTATTAGTATTAGTTATTATATATATATTCATATTTGTATTAAATGACTTGTTGAATCCATATACATAGTTGTAGATGACATTAGTTTTCTGGAAATATGGGAAACCTATGACATATGCCTTCGAGCTGATCAGCTATGTAGTGCCAAGTACAGGGTAGTATTTGAGGTTATAGTATTCAAAAAAATCACTTATTTTAATTATTTTCTTCTTTATTATGTTATATTTTATTTATTTAATTATAGTTTCTCTTATCTTAGTTTATTAATTTATCTTCTTTGAATATGACAATATAGTTGGATAGTCATAACAATTATATACAAGTGTTGGGACACATAATACTTATTAGGAGTAAAAAATGTAAACATGAAATAAGTACCCTCAGAACATCACCTAATATCACAAGTTACCATCCATAAAGTATCACATTGACAATAAAATATTTTAGTATTAAGTGACAAAAGGAATTTTTATTGAAAACAAATAGTAAAATTAATTATTTGATTCCTCTTTCTGGAAAAGCATTTTATTTGAAACTTGAAAAGGATTAGGATAATAAGTTGGTCTTTAACCTAGATGCAAAGATTGCCAAGCTAGAGAAATACTCAAGAAAGGAGGATTGATTAAACTTATCTGCCACTTATTGATAGCTCTGGAGAAAGGTAAATTTGAAAGAATATTTGCTTGAACTAGTTGAATTTACAGTTCTTCTATATGGAGACGAAGTGCTTGAATTTCTGAGCACTCTGTTAACCATTGAGAAAGCTTCAAAGCCAACCATCTTGAGTTTATTTGTAGGAGTGAAGTTATTCATTGCCAATATTGAATTATAGCTTCTTGACTATAAAGATGAAGCCACCGCAAGGTATTTCTCTGAACTCTAAATTGCTTATGAAGTATAAAAAGTTCAGTTTGAAGGGAGGCCAATTCTTCTTCTTATTTTGAACAATGATAGTGAAGTAAAGTCCAATCAAGAAATTTCATTTTCTCTTGCATCAACAGGATGCAACTGATTACTGACTGGATTAGAATGTTCAATAGCATGATCAAGTCTATTGACGTAAGGCATTTTCAAGGAAATTGAGATATGAAATATGGGAATTAGTAATGAACTATTTATCAAGCCTATCTATTTAATGTTGAACAGAAACTAATGATTAGTTAGACAAACCATCATATCAAACCAAATTGGAATGGATTGATCATCAATGATGCAACCTTAAAATATATTTAAGAGATATATACATAAAAAAATTCCTATCAAAAATGCTCAAACTTAACCATCAACAATCAGTTGCAAGGAAACTAGATTTACTTAAAATGAATATGTTATCTATTTTGGATAAAACTTCAAACTGATATGAACTCCCATACAACCTTATTGTCCCAGTAAAGTATAGTATCAAAAATACTCTTTTGGAAATCAAGCAACACATGCAACAATCTGATCGCATAGTCATTTTGATCAATTTATATTATTTGGAAGAACTATTGAATACTGTCTAGGATCCCAAACAATTGTGGTAACAGTACCTTCAAGAAAATCCACTTCAAAATTCTCACCATTATTATTGCACAGCTAGGCATACCTATGAAATATTTCAAGACAATCCAAACTAAATTTATCAAATAAAGTTCTTATTATGAACTATCTATTTGGAATAACTAATGAAATTTATCGAAATAATTTTATTCTCTATATGAGAAAACTTGACTCAAAGGACTTTATCTTTTAAGAAAAAAAAAGTGTGATAAAAATAGCCTCAATATCATTGAATAGTTATTTTTAGTCATAATCTTTATTATATTTCCATTTTTATCTATTTATTTATAATTATTTCTTTGATATTATTTGATATTCTTATTGGTACTTAATTAGTATAGATTACTTTATCAAATATAGTATGTGATATAATTTACCATAGATCAGGCAATCTAGGAAGTCTAGAAGGCCCAAGTGGTCCATTTTTACAAGTATATAAGCAGTTATAATTCACTCAAAAATAGGATAAGTTTGTAGATAGCTTCAATTGACATTGGAAGTTTGAGTATAACTTTACTTTTCTTTTAGAAGATTGAATATCTTCTTTTGATTTTAGGACTAAAGGAATTGTTCTAGTTTCTTGATTTATTAATAAACTTGGGTCTAAGTGAACCATATTTTTTGTAAAACACTATGTGATACTGTTTAAAGAATTCTTGGTAAATCTATTTTTGAATATTTCTTTATTATAAACCACTTCTTTAATTCTTTTTTTGGGAATTGTCCTTTTAAAAGCAATTCTACTTGAACATATTAGTCAAATATAAATTTAATCACAATACCTTAAGTAGGCTAGTAATAAAAGATCTGACTTATACAAGCAAATAAGATGTATAGTATATAATCAACAAAAGAAGACAATTAAACATCTATCAGAATGTCCTGATTACAAAAACAAGATTTTGGCAATATACCAAAAGGATCTGAAATAGTTCTAAAAAATTTGATAAGTTACAGTATATCAAAATAAAAAAAAAGAAAGTAAACAAAAAAAAAGTATAACTACCAATTAACAATAAAAGAGAGAAAAATAAAATAGATAAATAGATCTTTAAACTTATAGAAATAGCTTTGTAAACTGGTTCAAGCACACTTAATTTTTGTGCAAGATTGGTAGAAAGTTATATTATTAAAGAAACTGCTAACTTTAATTATCATAATAAGAAGCTAGAAATATTAATAAAAAAATAGATTCTAAAAGTACAAAAAAAGATTTGCAATCAGATTTGTAAACAAATCTGAAAGTAAAATATAATTAGATTATAGAAATAGGAACAAGAACAAAGAATCAATAGAAAAGTGAAATATAAAAGGACTTAAGAAGTAAGAAGATAAGATGTTTTGCAAGATAATCCCAATTATAAAACTATAAGATAAAGAGAAGAAGAAAAAGATTATAAAAACAAAAATATTATGGAAATTATAAAAAATAGAATAAAATATAAGATAAAATAATTTGATTTTGATTCTTATTAGAATCTTGAGAAGTGATTTGTAATAGTAACCTACAAGTGATAATGTTAAAGTTGGAAAAATTTCTATCTGAACCACTAATAGAGTGACAAATTACTTCTGAAGTTGTACTTGAAGTTTTGAATAAAAACTTTGACAAGTGAATTAGAGATTTAGCTTTAATGTTACATATTAATGTATAGCTTATAATTGTTTAATAAATCATATATAACTAGCTTAATAGAGAGTTAAAAAAAAATAAGTTTTTTTAAATATTTTTTTTAAATTTTTTTATTCAAAAATAATTAAGATCTTCAAATAATCTGAAGTTAAAGAATATTTCAATCAAATAAATCTTTTTTGAAAAGAGACAATCTACTTAAATAAAAATTTTTGAAAAACTATAAATTGGTTTTTTTCTAGTGTTTTAATTTAACAATTTATTATTTTTTAGAATAATCTATAGTAACATATTATAGATATAATCCTGTTAGATAGAGATTATAATATCTATCTATTAGAAAAATAAAATATTATTTCTTAAATTTGACTGAAGTATCTAATTGAGATTTTGTTTTTTTTTAATTCAAATTAGTTTAATGAACGTGATATATTTTTTAAGTAGTATAATTCTTTAACTAATAATATATAAAGATAAGTTGATAATTGTATAAAAGTCCATATAATATTATAAATGTTTTTTTGATATCTCAATAAAGATATAGTATACCATAAAAGTATGATTGTGAATTAAAATAAAATAAAATAATTATACAGCTAATTAAACTGTAATTAAAGTTTCAAATTGTCATATTATATTTTAAGTCTTTAAATAATAATAATTTAAATAATTAGAACAATTATTATAAATAGATATAATAATATTAGTTAAGAACGATTACCTGAAGCTATGTCGAATTATCAGTTCATAATAATTTTTAATAGAATAATGTATAGTAATTATAACTTTGTATACACTGTACATGATTACAGATGAATAATAAGTGGAAGTTGACTGTTCAAATTCTATTATTCATTGACAAAAAATGTTTTCATATAGTTCGAACTGTTTGTGTTCAAAATAAATATTTTTTGAAAAATTACCACCCAAATGAAAGGGCATATTTATTAAGATAGGCGAAATTAGATTAATTAGGTAAAGAACAAATAATAAATTCAAATAATAAAATACAAATAGTTAACGTTTCCACGTCTAACGAAGATTGGTGCCTTTTCAAAAACGAAGAAATGATCAATTCCAAAAAGAGGTCGAACTTGCTGATCGCATGTAAGAGCTATCGAGAAAATTAAGCATAACATTTCCAAATCAACAACTGGACAAATAGGAGGGAATAGAAGAAAGATTATATAACTAAATTCTCCCACAATCAAAGATCAAAGGTAAGTATATGAAGTTTAACATTTGAATTATCTAATAGCGTGGAGAGAAAATTGTGCTGAACTAGAACAAGGAACAAAAACAACAAAAAATACAGAACTTTAAATATTATGTTGTTTTCTAAAAGTCGCCAGATACATATTGGTAATTTTAAACTGTGTTCAAAAACAAGAGCAGTTTAAAAGAAATTTGGGGTAATTTTTCGTTAAAATAAGGTTTCAATATTAAATTGTGTGGTTCCCGTCTGTTATAAAATAAATTAAAATAATTATAATTACAATTAGATACATGAAACCACCTTAGAATAATAAATAAGAACTTATCAATTTTCCTTAAAAAAAAAAAAGATTTACTATACCATGTTTAAACTAACATCCTCACGTGTTGCACCTCCCGTGGCCGAACTGCAGACGACCCTGTCACTTCCTCGCCTCTTTTTGGATGATCGGTGGCATATTGTCAATCTAAATATATAGATCATTAGTTATTCCTGTGTATGCCGAAATATTACCGATAAAAGTAATGATTCAAGTACCTGAAAAGAAGCCATCTTCTTCACTATCGTAATTCAAAGTATCGAAATCGACTTTATAACGAAGTACACCTCCGATCCCACCAAACCCTTTAACGAATTGAGAGCCTTCCTGAGAACGATTGGTAACAAACTCCAAAGTGGCACCAAACTCCTTGTAATGATCAGCGAACCATTCCAAAAGTGGGATTCTATCTACCACTTCCATTTCGACACTAGTTTCCTTATCAAGGAAGATAGAACGATCCTTTTCTTGCTCTTTTGTAGCATGAACAATTACCTCAGCTTAATAAAATTATTCAAAGATTAAGATAGAACACATACCGTGTTATAACCGAAAAATGATATTTATAATTAAATCATACCACCACTTGAATTCTTCATTGTGTAACGAGTAACGTCCAAATTTTCCCAGACAATAAGGATCTCAACAGCACCCAATTCCAAACCCTTGAGTGTATCGTCCACGCCAAAACAAAATTTACCAGTGTCCTGAGAAATCTCATCAAAATATCTCGAAATAAGTTTCTTTTCCTGGATAAACTTCACATTCGCAAGACTTTCAGCTGCAAGTTCAATGGCCTAAGGTAATGAAAATGTGTAAATATTCTTTGCATATTTAACGCTTCTAAGAAAAATAAAAAATAATATATTACTTGATTAAAGCCATTTTCTCCACCATAAGAAACGTCAACCAACTTAATAATCTTTGCTTGAAGACGCCCGTCAAACATATCAGATTGAGATAATTCGGTCTTAAAATCTGCGGAACCTGCAAGAATGAGTCCAGTGACGTTGACCTAAAAAAAAAAAAAAATCGCATTAATATACCATTCTATTGTATAATCTATAAAAAGTGATTTCTCACACACTTTGTCATTCGTAACAAAGAATTGAACAGCTAATTCGGCAACTTTACGAACGTAATTGTGACGTTTTTCTTCTCGAAGACGAGCAAAACGTAGCGCAGATTGCCCACCTCGTCCTATTGTAGAAACAGTTATCATTACGGTTCATTATAAAGGATGATATGATATAATGATATAAATAATCCATACCATGTTTCTTTGGTAATTCCACTGCAAACTTATGGATCACTTCTCTAGTATTACCACTCAAAGTTCCAAATAAAGCACCATTACCGTCCATTACAATAAAGCCGAACTTGTTATCTGACTCAAGCAGTTCGGATAAAGCTTCAGTATGGAACTTGTTATCGCAAAGGTATAGAGAAGTGTTGATAGCTTTAAAAGGTTCAAAATCAATGTTAACCTTTTTTTCCTTTCCCTCTTCAGTAACAATGGTACCGCAGTAAACTACAAGACCATTGGTTGGAACTGGTGAAGAGTAAGAAATGTATGAGTATATTAAAATTATGCGTCGAACACAAAACCACATTATTCACCTTTTGTGTATAACTTCAGTCTTTGTTGTGTCGACGTGATTGCAGCTAATACTGACAAACGATTAACGCGAGATTTTATGTTGGACGCTGTTCCATACTCATCTGCTAACATCTTTGCAATACGAGGAATTTGATCCTTGGGTGCTATAAAACGAAACAACAGTCAGCGAATATAAACTTTTATTGTTATTATTCACAATTTTAATGTGACCCACGTATAATAAGAGAGATCATAGAAGTCCCATTTCTAAAATTTTCAAAATTTTCTTAGAAAAATCTTTGTGCTATATACAATATAAAAAAAAATTATTTTTTTTTTTATATACCCTCTAGCTGCTTCCAAACTCTTGATCAACTTCTTCACCTTCCAGATTTCAACGTTTCTATCAGTTGCGTCTGAGGCGGCATTTGCTTGACTCATTTCGACTGAATTTTTTTTTTCGATGTAAAAAAAAGGGCTGTTTTTTTACCAAAAAAAAAAATTTTTTTCGAAAATGATTGGTTATATATACAGTATATACAGTATATATATATTTTTATTTTTTTTTATTTATTTTTTTTTGCTGATAATTACATAATAATCAAACAGTGGAAAAGTTATTGGCTGTGTTGTAATAAAGCTAACTCAACTCGGTCCATTAACGATAAAGCTAAGCGCTTCCCACTATTACATTCTGCTTGCGGTTTTTAATGTAAACAAAATGCGTAAACAATTACATTTAAAAAGAGCATTTTTATAGAAAATGCAGATTAACAGACTAACTTGAAATGTATTTATCTATAATTTTTTTCGTGGGGTGGTTAATGCTGCGGCGCATAGATTTTTTTTTTTTTTCACACACAACTTTGCCTATTTTATTGATTATATGCATTACATGTACTCTTATTTTGTAGACTGTTTCTATGTGTAGCAAAACAAAAAATCAATTGATACAATTTACATTATACCCATTGTGGCTTGTTGTCCTCTATAATGTGTCTAGGCACCATTACGGTATATAGTTGAAGATATCATATATTGTTGTTAGATCTTGAATAATGGCTTCCAATGTTTTTGTAGGGATTTCCAGGTATGGTGTAGGTGATGGATCTAGGAGAAATCTGTTCTTCTTAATTTGCTTTTTCTTTTTTCTTTTGTCTTTTCTTATGATACCTTGTACTTTTTTCCATAGTTGTAGGTGGCTGCATCTATCAATCCATATATTATATGTAATAAATTGGATATTGTTGATATAACTTTTTAAGGTTTTAGGTATTTTCCCTGGGACTAGGAACTTGCTGAAAACTTCTATGACTTTGTTGCTAATTGTTCCTTTTAAGAGTAGATTCCATAGATTGGTTTCTTGAATGTGTTTGATTACCTCCACTTTGACTGTATATAAGCTTCCTTTTTCTGTTTTTTATATTTATTTCACAATGTATAGTTGATATGATTGTGTCATTGATTTCGATCCCGTGGTATGGACATCGGAAAGTATGAATGTTATCTTCTGTTGCAGTGTATGCAAAACATTGGGTTGACATGTATATTTCTAATTTTCTTTTGTGCAGTATATGTATTGTTGGAAGTTCTAGGTTCCATAGTTTAATCGCGAATTATCTTTGTATATGGTCAAAACTATCGGTATGTGCTTCAGAGAATTTTGAGGAGTGAAAGAATTCTATAGAGTGTTTTCAGTTAATGTTCTCCTTCTGTGAGGGTTAAATTGTCTTGTTTTGCATGAAACCACACTATTCATATGTTAGTTCAGTTTGTTGTCTTTGTTTTAATGTTCTTCAAATATTGTTGGAAATCTTTATTGTCTTGTTGTAGAAGAAAGATAAAATTGTATATTTGAGTAGGAAGGTCATGAGAGAGCTATTTTCTATATTGCTTTTGAGGGTTGATTTTGCAGCTTTGTCTGCTGTATTAAGGATTGCATTGATGTCTTCTTCTTTGGTTATCTTTTTCCAGTAGACTATGAGTTGTGCTGTCTTGATAATATGATATAAATTTTGTATAAGCCTGTACTCAATGATGTTTTGACTTTTTCCTACTCTTGCATATGTTATTTCTTTGATTAACTTTGCTGAGTCTGTATAAGCTATTACTGTGCTACCATATGAGATGCAGCTGATTGCAATTGTGATTGCTAATATTTCTGCCTGAAAAGTGGATGCCTGTCCTATAAGTTTTATGTCTAATGTTTTGTACGTGACTTCAAGATGGTCTGTAATAAAGAGACTGATTTCTATTGATGTGAATTGAGAGATATTGAAAGCACTATTAGTTGTTATATAAAAGCTTCTTTTCTTTTCGAAGTAATTGTATGTATCCTTGATTCTTCATTTGGCTATCTTAGTGAATTTGATTATTTTTTGTATTCTGCAAATAGTAACTGGTGTTGTGTTGATTTGAATTAATTCCAATTTGTTATTGAGTTTAACAATCCATCTCTCAATGCTGGTGGATGATACCTGCAGCCTTATTTTTATTTCGTTGCTATTTTCTTATATTTACTTTGATATTAATGCAACTGATACATTTATAGTCTTGTCTTGTGAGACTTTGAAGCAACATATGTTTGATCTATTATCAATATTCTTGTTCAGATCACAGCCAGAATATTTGTTTATTGGGGATTTGTCGATCATTATGTAATGTCAAAATTTGATAGTATTGTCATAGAAGCTGATTCATTTGCCCAAGGTGGTGGTGTTTTTTATTTTTGTAATATATCAGGATATTTCTAGGCTTGAGTTGTCAATGATTTCTTGTATAGAGGATTGTATCTATATCTCAGGGTTAATAGTATTGAACTTAGGATAGTTGCTAATAAAATATTAAATGGTTATTTTGATCTCTTGAACTATGCTGGTTCTTTCAGTTTGTTGGTTTTGTCATGTAGGGCTCCTATTTAATGCTATTCGAGGGCTTTGGTACAATAAGATTAAGTAATTGTTCTACCCAGATTATATTGTGTGCTCTCAGGTCTTTCCTTATACTGTTGTATGTTGAAGGATCAAGAATATCTTCGATATATGTCAGGTTATGTATGTATAGATCATTTCAGTATGTTGATATATTGTTATGTTTTGTAATTGTATTTTTCTGAGATCTTGCAAGAAGTTTGACCATGTGGGATAGACATTGGACACTGTTTAAAGATGTCCAGTTTTTGACATACAGTCTATTGAAGTTATTGTGCATGCAGTCTTATTATTTGTCCAGCTATATTGTCACTGCTGTAGAGCTCTTATATATTGCTGCAGTTTTTCTGCATTTGATGGGAGTATGTTTTCATGATATTGTATAAAGTACTTAGGTGGAGTATGACTTTAGAGGCAAAGAATGCCAGCTGGACTCTTTTCTTGAAGCTGGTTCTAATTTTCCTATTGATTCAATTAATTTCATGTACCGATAGTATAAGATTCATTAGTAAATATTCAATGGATGGGAAGAGGACATAATTGATAATGTATGTGTACATCTTGTCTGTGATACTTTTCCAGGTGATGACTTTACTGATACTGCAAGTTTTTTTTTTGATAAGCTCGCATTGGAATTTTTTTCCTTTGTTTCATTTGTACCAGACTCTTGGCACTCTGATAGCCTGTGTTTTTGGTGCTGGTGTGATAGTGTAGTTTTGGAAGAGAATATCTTTTTATAATGCATTTACAATTAGGAGTTCAGATTTGATTAGGTTGACTGTGATTCCATTGAGGTGATAGAATGATGAACAGATTCTTGTGATTCTTTGAGCTATTCTCTGTTTTGAGTGATTATAGTGGTATTGTCCATATAGGCAATAATTGAGATGTTGATTTTTGTTGGACTTCTATATCAAGATTGGATTTTTGACTTTCCATCTGATACCCTTTCATATTGCTAATTGTGGGATAAGGGGATTATAGTATATTTGCCATAATAGGAGAGATATTGTGTCACCCTGGTCCATGCCTTCCTCTACTTTGCATGGTTCTGTGAGTCCAAAGTGAATTATGACTTTATTTGATCTATTTATGAAGCAGTCTATAATAATATTGATGAACTTGTTGGGGATCTTGATACATTGTAGTGCAGTTACCAGTTTTTGTGTGTTAACAGTGTCATAAGCCTTGCTCATATTTTGAAAGAACATATGGCATGGTTTGTTTTTTTCTCTTGCATCTTCTAGTACCTGGTTTATGATTATTATTGCTTCATGTATGCTGTTTCCAGGGTGAACAGCCCAGTTGTTTTCAGAAAGGATTGGGTAAGTGCTGAGAACCTTTATTAGTTTGTTATTAATGATTTTTGTGAATATCTTTACAATGAATTCGAAGAGTGTGATTGGTCTTGTGATGTTGATATTGTGGTACCATTTTTTAGGTTTAGGAATTGGGTAGATGATGCCTTGTTTCCATTTTTTCAGTAGTTTTTTACTGACTAGTATGTTAATGAATATGGTTGTCAAGTATTTAATTGTTGATATGTTGACGTGTTTGAATGCAGTATATGGAATGCTAGATAGCCTGGAGACTGATTTGTTACTGATGCTAGTGATAACTTCTTTGATTTCTGCTATAGTGATGGGTGTCATTGTATATTTGTACCATTCTGATTTAATCTCACTATTGAATTGGTATACTTGTTTCCATATGGTACCTTTGTATTTGTATATGTGTCTGTACTGTACTCATATCAGAAAGTGTTCTCTGACTTGTTCTTTTATCTCTATTGGATCATGCATGAGTATTTTTTCTGATCTGACTTCTTTGATCAGCTTGGTTGTGACGATACTTCTCTTGAGATTGTCTAAAACTAATCTGATCATTTATTTTTTGTCTATATCATACCATTGATTTCTTGTTTTGTATACACTAATAATGTTGTCTCTGTTTTTTCTCTTATTTCTGTCTTCCTTGTAGTCTTTTCTGCCTTAATTAGAGTATTTATTTCTTTGATGACTTTTTCTTTTGTACTATCTGATGACCATGTTTGTATAGGAACTTTGTCTTTGATGACATTATATAGTATTTTTATTTTTTCTGTGTCACTTTTTTATTGAGGCTTATATTATAGAAGGATTTGTTTGTGGTATTAATTCAGTTGCATGAAGAGAATAGGTCTTGTGTTACTCTGCTGCTTGGATTTGTTTTTCTATTTTTCATAGTATCTTGGAATATGTTTTTTGGCTGCGTTGAAGATAGTTTGTCTGAGTTTGTTTCATTGCTTATCTACATTTATTTGTTTGTTTTCAATGTTGTTTACTATATTTGTTATGTTCATGTCTACATCACTGTGAAGGATTTCCATTGCTTTTGTATAGTCTGTTCTCATAGTAGTCTAGAGTTGGAGTTAGGGTATTATTAACATTTACTTCTTGTTTCTATTTGCCAGCTCTTAATATGTGTGATCTGTGCATTATGGTCTATTGATAGGTTTAACTGGTCAGAGATATAAGCATCTATTGTATACCATGTTGGGTGAGAGCTGATCCAGATCATGTCTATTCTACTTATTGATATGCTGCAGTGTTCTTGTAAAGGGGTGTGCAATGTATACTCTCTACCTTGGGGATTGTAATATCAATGTGAATTAACCATGTCTAGTTCAGTAAGTCATTGGCAGAAATGATCTGTTCAGTCTTTGTATATCTTTCTAGTTATACTTATTTGATCTAGTTTATGGGAGTGACTACAGTTAAAGTCACCTCTTATAATAATATCAATCGTTATGGTTTCATTGCTTGATCCATTTGATGATTTGTTCTTATATTTCTTTTTTGAGTTTAACCACACTGGCAGGTGTATATGTTCCTATGATTCTGCAAAAGTTCTTGTTCGGTAATTCAATGTCGATACATATGGCTCTGAACTGAAACTTTTGCACTTGAATTATTCTATCTGAGAGAGGTTTTTTAATAGTGATATCAACTCCTGCTCTGATGGCTCTGTCTCCTGTCTACTAGGTAGCATGTGCTAATATTTTCTAGGTCCTTGTTTTCTGCTTGGTTCCGATAGAAATGATGATGTTTCAATTTTGATTTGCCATATTGTGAACCAGATTTCTCTTTTTAGTTGATTATTGAGGCCCCTGCAATTAAGTGTAACTATGGTTTAGCATGGGAGGTTGGAGTTGCTGTCTTTTGTATTATGTTGTATTTCTAAAGTACGATATTTGTGTTATTTTTGTTCTGTGTCATAGAGTTTGTTCATACTTGTTGATTTGTAAGAGTTTAGTTGGCTATTGTCTGTTACTTGTTCTTGTATTGTTGTGATGCAGTGTGTATGGTTGTCCTGAGGTGTAAGTGAGACAGAAGTGTTTTTTGATTGTTTGTCATAGTTGTTTGTATCTTGTTGTAGATATAAAACTTGATAAGTGAATTCTTTTGATGTGGAAGTGTTGTTTGTTATGTTACTCATGTTTAGTATTTGGTGGGGAGAGGAGAGTGGTTTGTACCTGTTAGGATCATATTGGTAATTGTGAAAATAAGGACATTCATCATTCGATCCATATTGCCGATAGATGTGTGTAGCTGTTGTTGTTATTGTTATATATTATTCAAGTCTGATATATGTTGGATAGTGGATTCCCTATTACGATTTTGTTCTTGATCTTCTTCCATCTTTTTTACATTGTTATAATAGTATTGCTTTAATCTATCTATTCTTTTATCGAGATCATATAGCACTTTTGTGATAGTTTTGAGTTCACTTTGGATTTCAACCAGCATGTTTGTTATACATTAATTTTTATCATGCTGGGTATTTGGCAGTTGTTATTGGAAGATTCTGTTTTTCACTGCAGATATATATGATCCTGAGATAGCTGTAGTCTTTCTTGATGGTAAGTTTGCTAGTTTGCAGATAGGTGCTAAATTCGATGATCTGAAGCATTAATATAATTTTCCTAATTTGTTTGCTTGTTTATGATTGAAGTATTTCCACTGTTCCCTTCTCTCTTTAATAGTGCAATTTGTCACTAGGTATTGTGGGCTGTTACAAATGGTGCAGAGCTTGATGTCGATCAATTTGCATTCAAGGACTGTTTCTCCTAGTGTAAAAGTTTTGGTGAGTGCTTGCTGAAGTATATTTTCATTACTGAAACTGAGAACGGTTTATTTTCTGGGTTTGTATAATAAGAGGCAAGATATATAGCAGGTTTTGGCTCCTGTTTCTTGACAGATGAGTTTGAGGTTAAAAGCATTTATATTGGGTGGAAGGTTTGTGAATTTGAGAAAATGATTGCCCAGTTTTTTATTTGTTCGAGGTCCCACTCTGCATCGAAGATTCTTACTGAATATATATTGATTAGTGTACTCCATTGATCTAGAAGTTTGAGTTTGTCTTCTCTATTGGTGAATATAATTGTCACAGATTGTTACATGTTTCTGGTTATCATTTTTATGTTGTTGATCTACCCAAATTTGATGAGGGTTTGTTGTACGTCTATGAGTCTTGTGTTTAGGGAAATGTCCCAAACTCTTATACTGCATTCCTTATTAAGTCTGTATATAGTTTTTTCCATGTGTAATAAGCAGAGATTGTCTGTGTTTAAAAAGATAAGATTGCTTGCATCATCTACTGCTTATTGATTTTCGAATATAGTAATAATGGAGTCTTTATTTTCATGGCATTTGTTTTGGATTAAGAGAAGGCCTTCTGGGAAATTCAGGGCTTTCGTAATATGAAGTATCTTTTTGTGAGTTGTTTTGCCAGGGATTAGTGAAGCTTTTACTCCGAGCTTGATTCTTTCCTATCCAAATTTGAGTCTGGGGTCAAAGGGTGACCTGGGTCATGGTCTCAAACTGGGTGTATACATCAAAGGTCTTCTGTTTTTTCCCTTGCTATTATCAGCAATTTGTCAATCGTCTTCTGTTTCTGAGGGTTCCTCATTGAAATTAATGTCAATATTGGAGTTATCTAACCTTGCTGTGTGCTGTGCCAGGAGTTCCACATTGGTATTTGCCTGTTCTATAGCTGCTGATATTTAAAGTTGCTCTCGTTCGACTTGCTCACTTCATAAGCTGGAGTTGCTATTGTTGTTTTCATTGTTGCTTGTTGTTGTCACAATGCTGTTTGAATGGTTCTATTTAGAGGCAAGACATTTTTGAAGAGAAAGGATTGTTCTTTATTTTTACTTTCACTTTGAGTTATTGATATTTGTTTCTTTTCAGGTATCTATTCCTTTTTTCTTTCGATAAGGGTGGTATTATCCTTATATATATTGTCAATATTGTAGTTTAGCTTGCTAGTAACATATTGTTGTCTATTAGATCTCCCCATATCTTATTTCTCTTTATCATTTTGTTACCTGGATTTGTTGTACCACAGGTGAATGAAAAAGAGTCAATAATCTAATTATAGTTATATATATGTGAATTATGTTGCGGCATATAGATAAAAAACTTGATATATTATAAAAGTAATAGATATTAAGAGAAGTACAAGGTTTTGTGATTATTTTATAAGTAGATATTATATATATATATATTTTTTGAAAAAGTGCACCAGTTCAAACACACAAGAAAAACAACATATCTTTTAAACCAAGTTATCAAACACTTTTAACATACATATAACAAGTTATTCAGAAATATCAAGAAAAAAAAACATATATTGTTTTATTAGTTTTTTTTTATTTTTTTTTCTTAAAAATTTTAAGAGAAAGAAATAAGACCTATAAATTGATTTATAGTTAGAAAATAGAAATCAATATTAATTTCATATAGCTTATAGTTAGGTTAATATAGATTAACACTTTTCTTAATACTTAAGAAATAACTAAGCTTATCTGATAAATCAAGTTTGTTTCAATTACTCAAAGGTTCAAAAAAATATTAAAACTTTCTAAAATAAAACAGTCTAAATATATATACACACATAAACAATATATCTATCTTCTATCTTGTTACACAGATATGAATATGTAAAAAGTAGATAAGTAAAACAAATATATATACTGTATATATAAATGACAAACAAAATATACATATACATATATATGATCCTCTAACTATATACAAAAAAGATGTTTGCAAGAAGTTTTATACTTTCTTACTAATAAAGTCTTTATATTTTCATTAAAAAAACTTGAAGCTTATCTTCATTTATCTCTTCTATTCCTCCTTACTTGTTTATAAACTCCTTTGAATAAAAACTTGAGTCTCTAGTGACCTGAAAAACTCAAGTACATACTTTCTTTACTAAAGACAAAAAGGTTCTAGAAAGTAAAAGGACTGACAAGTGGAGTGTCACCTCACAGAACTAGAAGTAACAAGAAATAGAGATTTTGTTAATAAAGAAAGGTATATTTTTTACCTTTTCACATACTATCTTATATCCTCTTAAAGTGTTTATTGGTTTTTACAGTTTTCTTGAGGGATTTTGACTATCTCAGTTTGACCCTGAATTTTTGATAGCACAATGATACCTGGCATCTGATTGATTGATATGAAATATGTTAGTAGCTGAATGTAAACAAGCTCTTATTGATCATCTTACATATTCTGATAACATCATTGGCAATAAAAAGAGAAATTAAGGATACAAACTCTTTCACTTCTCCAAATAAAGTTTAACTGAAGCAAAGAAATCATGAGACTATTAGGATGGGTACTAAATTCCTTAGATAGTAAAAAGGTGGTTATTTGTTCAAACTGAGGTCTTTAACTTCTTATCATTCTGGTTAGGCAAAGTACATGAAAGAGGTTATTTCCTTATCCCGATCAGGCTATAAATCAAAAAGCAGAGAAATGTAAAACACTGCTCTTCTCTAGAATTGAGAATGCATTTCCCTAGATGTTATATAATAATATCATAATCAACAAGAATCTCCATACTATCTGAAACCCTCCTACTATCTAACTTTTTGGATAATGGAAGATATACATCAGTAAAATTTCTTTAACTAAGCATGACTGCTGGAAGATATCGAAAGTTATACAACAAGACTGAAAAGTCACATAAGAATCTGGGTTCACCATTAGCCATTTAGTTCTGCACAGGTGAATATAAAATTAAGACTGAAAGAAAGGAAGTGTTGAACAAGACACTGGATCTGAGTAAACAATAAGTACCTTAGACAGTCACAAGAAAATAATCAAGAGCATAGATGGATAAGTTTCTCAGATGATCAGGAAAAAGAAGGATATTCTAGAAGAGTTGATTCTTAATAAGAAAAGGTTTTTAGCAAAGGTTTTTTGAAGAACATGGAACAATTTTAAATTTCTTTTTTCTTTTTTCATTTTCATGTAAATGCATTTACACATTTTTAGATATTCTCCTTTTCTTTTCTTTTTTCTTTCCCCTTTTGTAGTTTCTCAAATTCAGTTTCTTGAAGGACAATAAACAGTGACAACTTGCTAGCAATAATAGATAAGTTAGAAGGGTCTTTATTTAAAACTTAGTTCAGAGCGAAATATTGTTCTCAAGGTTACACTTAGAGACTAAAACTCTTCTGAAAATTGAAAGCCATTGACGAGTGTGTCAGTACAAGATTTTAGTTTAGCCATGATATAATTGCCCTATGTATTTTAATCAGTTTTCTTAATGATTAATAAACACATAGTACTGGTAAAACCATAGATTTAAAATATATATATATATATATATATAACTTGTAATCTAAACAAGTTGATTAATATTTTATATAAAAATGATAGCAACTCTCAAAATTAAAATAAGGTTGTCAACATAAACAAATAAACATATCAAAATAATACAACAAAATTTTTTTTTTAACTGGATGGCTTACACCTTGTTTATTAGATATTGTTGTGAGTATGTATAAATTTATTTTATACAAATTTAACTCTCTAGCTACCTAATTAAACTCACTAAAGATAGTTCTACCATGTGACTTATTGCCAAGTACTGGTATATACTTGACTAATCTGCCAAGGCTCTACCTGTCCCATAAAAATTTGTTTTAAAAGAATATATTATGTTCCAGTTGATCCAGTATTGACTGGATTGTTTCATAATTTCATTGATTCATGAGATGTATGATTTATGTATAGTGGTTCTTCTGTCTAATGTTTTCCATTTTTTTTATCTTTTTTGATTATATTTTGATTCGTTTCCTATTGTGAAAAGAGCTGGCACCTCAGTTGCCATTTGTCCTAAAGAATGGTCAAGAATTTATCTATAATATTTTTGAGATTTCTTTTTGATTTTTTATTGTTGTGTATTCCTTTATTATTTTTAAGAAATCTTTTGTTAGTGCTCCCTTGCAATGTAGTTTCTTTTCTCAGGAGTCCATTTCCTTTCTATTTTTTTTAGTTTGTTGTTTAGTGTTTTTTGAGAGGTTCATTGTTTTCTACTGCTAATTTTTTTGTTAATTATTTGAAGTAGTTTTTTGAAGATATTTATGTCATTGCCTTCGCATATAATTGCATAAGTGTTAATTTCGATATGCTGACAGTTGATACAGAAGTTGTTTTTGTATGTTGTTGCTACCTTTTTGTATAGTTTATCTTTGGTTGGCAATTCTAAATTCCATAGTCTAAGTCTAAAAGATCTAGTGTTGTAATCCAGTTTGTTAGTTGCACTTGTTGTTATTT
Organism: Acaulospora colombiana; assembly: GCA_910592055.1. Taxonomy (NCBI): domain Eukaryota; kingdom Fungi; phylum Glomeromycota; class Glomeromycetes; order Diversisporales; family Acaulosporaceae; genus Acaulospora; species Acaulospora colombiana. The sequence goes on from CAJVPT010000313.1 coordinate 31,826, forward strand.
GAAATAGAGGTTTGTGGATCATTGATTCCATCCATACTATACTTTATAGTATGTTGATGTTTGTTAAGGTTAGGTTACGGTCTAGCATTCTCTAAATGAAGATGTGCCTTGCTTTGATGAGATTCCTTATGGTTTTTGATATTGTGTTATCTAAGACTTGTCCATTTTACTCTTGGATCCATGGGCTCTGACTATCTTTTATAGGGATAAAATTGATTTCTGAGACTTTGCCTGTAATGATTGCCTTCTTAACAAGCATGTTTGCTTTATTGTTGTTTGAATCATTGTTGTGTGCTTTAATTTTTTCATATTATATTAAGTCTTTGTTGTTTAGTAATATGCTTGATTATATTGATTAGAGTACTATTTTTGAGTGTTCTAATAGCAGTTGGGTTTTCTTGAGCTTTAGAAATGACATCAAGTACTGCTTGACTGTCACTACATATTGTAATGTTGCTATTTGCTAGAGCTGTCATTAGGAATAATGCGATAGCAGTTAATTCAGCTCTTATGGAGGAAGAATAGTTATGTATTTTTTTTTTGAAGTTGATTCCTGGGATTTGGGTAATATGCCATCTGAAACCCATTCTATAGTCTGTATCCAAGAAGCCATCAGTATATGCTATGATATTTTTGAGTTTGTGGATTGTTTGTCGAATAGTGGCTAGTTTGATAAGTATGCTTTCCGTTGTATCTATGAATTTTTGATGAGTCTTTAGTTATATGTTATAGGGTTGTTGTCAATGGTAAAAGGTAGTAAGAGTTTGTTATGAATTAGTTTGTTGAGAAAAGTTTATTTAGGCTGTCAGGTGAGATTTTGCTGCATTGACAGAGGTTATTACTAGGTGTGTCTCTGGAGCTAGTTCTGCTTTTATATACTGGAATACAGATGAGACTGTTTTTTCCTTTAAGAAGATACATTCCCCTTGTTTTTCAGATGTGTTTAGAGCACATCCTTGATATTCCTGAAGAGATGAGTTATTGTTAATATGTGTATAGTACTATAGTTTGACAATGTTGTTGGTAATAGCTTTTTTTCTGCAAATGATGCTTTCGTCTGTTTGTGTTGTGGTGGTCTATTTGATCTTCTGGTTTGATGTTTCTATGGCTAGTCTGTGGGTTTGTTTCATATCATTGTTATTTACAGCATGGGACACTCGCTTTTGGAAATTTTTAATTAATTATAATTTGATTAAAAATTTTGTTAACATAAAAAATTTTTTTAAAATATATTTTTTTGAATC
>CAJVPT010000314.1:0-33053 GCA_910592055.1 Acaulospora colombiana
ATATATATATATATATATATTGCATACTATATATATATTTTTAATTAATTTGCAATAATGTCAAAATGGCTTGTCTTTATTAAAATACTTGAAAAAATATCAAAATAATCTACAGATCTTTTCATATAATAACTAACTTATTTTTGTATATTATTAATTAAAGAACTATACTACTTAAAAATATAAGATATCTATTAAGCTAATTGAACTAAACAAAACTAAATCTCAACTAGATACTCTAAGTCAAATTTAGGAAATAATATTATGGTCTCCTGGTAGCTTGATATAGTATCTCTAAATCAACTAAAATCATTATCAATAGATTGTCATTATTGATTATTTCAATAAACAATAAATTGCTAAAGCTGGTGCTAGGAAAGAGAAAGATGAAAAACAACTCAAAATTCTTCAAAAGATTCTTACTTTATTTCATAGCCTTTTTTCAATAGAGGTCTTGCCTGATTGAGATATTCTTCTTTGCTTCATTTGAATTTCAGAAAGAGTCTTATTTATTACTATCTATGGTATCAAATGAGTTTTTATTTAAGTGTGTATCAAATTGGGATAGTTCAAGAGAAATCAAAATATCTTAGTTTTTATTTTAGAAAATCTTTTTATCACTTAAGCTACTTGAAAAAGAAATGGAATTTATTTGTACAGATTAATCCACCTTTTGATGTTATAACTATTTCCTGGGAATTGAATATACATAGTTGAAAATAAACTTCTTCTAAAACTTTTTTTCTACATCGCATATTATATAATAGGGACACATGAATATAATAAATAAAAGCTTATTTACTTTTTTTAAAATCATATGTTTCATATCAGCCAATTATCTTTGGTAAAGATTTGTATTATTCAAAATTCAGAGTCAAACTAAAGTAGACAAAATTCTTCAAAAAACCATGAAAGTGGTAGCTTTAAAAAGTCAACAAGTGGCTGAAAGGGGAAAAAATAAGTCCTTTTACCATTAAAAACCTCTATATACTTCCCACTTCAAAGTTAAAGAAGGTCTTCCAATATTTTATTATTGGTTCTTTTTTCTTTGAAAACTTTATGTCATTGGTATTAAAGGTGTTACTTGACTTGTTCTTGATTACCAAAAGTCAAGTTTTTGATCAAAAAAGATTATAAACAAGTAAGAGAGAATAGAGGTGACTCTTGAAGTCACTCTTTAAGAGGTTTTAAGGAAAGTATTTAAGACTTTTTAATAAAGAAGCAAAAAAAACTTCTTGTGAACATCTTTTTTGTATAGTCAAAGAATCAGTGAAAAAAGTTTTTTTATATTAGATTAAATATATATATTTTATTAAAAAAAAACAAAAAACTATTACTTACAACTAATTGTCAACAAATATTAAGTAGATATAAAGAAAATCTATTTGTTTTGCATATAGTTTCTTTCTTTACAAAAAAAAAGAAAACATAGAATATTAATTTATAGTATACTTTTTGAGACTTAACCTTGATTCTATAAATTTTAAGTCAGATCAGTGAAAGGTAATACCTTTTTTAACATTAAAAGAAGTTTTGCAAACAATAACTCGTGCTAATAAATTAGTTTAAGCTCAAGGTTTACAACACTTAAAAGGATGTCCAAGCCTCTATTGCTCAACAAAATAGATTTCAAAATAGTACAACAATTGATTATATTCTAAATATATAATATAAAATTTGTTATGTTTGTATTTTTATAACAACAAGCTTATATAACAAATATAAACTTCAAATAAATATATTTTTGTTTACAATTTCATATATCATATCTTTTTTAGGTTTGATAAATAAGAGACAATCATCTTTAAATATTTTTTTTTTTTTTAAAAATGTTGGCTCAGTCTTGCTTTATTTGTAATTTTGTAGTATCAATACATAGGTGCTATTCTAGGATGTACTACCTGTCTACTACCAAATAGAGCTCAATAGAATTCCTCTATGCAGAGGTACTCACCTTGTGGCTTGTTGCCACCCCGATGTGGGGAGCTAACCTGCCAAGGCTGGGCTAGTGCTGAAAGAAATTTCAAATATGTAAAAGTTTTCTATAAGATTTGTGATCCATTGATTTATAAACTCATTGACCAAGTATACAAATTAGTCTTTTATGTGTTTTTCCCTGGCTGTGAAGAAGGGGTCTTCTTTTCTTGACTTATATTTTGCTGACCTTTCTTTTCGTTTGGTAATTCCTTCTCTAGCTTTCCATTCTTGGAAGGTTTCACATCTTCTTTGCCAAATTTGATAGAGATACTTGATTCTCCCAGGCGATTCTCGTTTATACAATTTTTTCTTTTAATTCTATCTGGAATAGCTGTTTTGAGGCTATATGTGAGTCCTTTGAAAATAGTTCCTCTAATATTTGCTATTAAGTATTCCTTAAAGTTCAGGTTGTTTTTGTTTAATAAGTGTGTATTAAAAATTTGCAGCTCTTTTTCCTTTGTATGACTCTCTATGCAAGTTAAGATTATATCTTTCAAAGCCATTTCTGTTTCTGTTTTGAGTTGCTGGTAAAGAAAAGGGTGGGTGCATGTCTCTAGTTTTCCACATTTGTTGCATTTATTGTTTTTGTAAATGGATGGAAGCCTTGTATTCAGCTTGCTTTTGGTTGATAATTCATCATTTCAGAGGCTAAGACAGAATTTCCTTAGTCTTTGATCTTCATTGTTTGTATGATGATTACTCATCTTCGTAGGTTGGAGATATGTTATTGATGCTTGCCAGTTGATTTCTTTAACTATTCATTCGCTAAGTTGCATGCTAGTTCTGTTCAAGAGAGCCATTTTGCCAGGTTGATGGTGTTTGTAAGTTTTTGTGTGATTGTTTTTATAGGAAATTCAGTGAAGTGATTATTCCATTGTGGAGCTATTCCCATTTCTGGGTCTTTGATTCTCTTAATTTCAATTTCATTCTCTCCTAGATTTATACCTTTCCATGCGTCTATTTGTGCCAGCTGGTCAGCCATCTCATTGTATTTGATTCCGGAGTGACCTTTTACCTTGTATAGTATAAGTTTGATTTTTCTTTGTTTGCATGTGGTTTGGATCTGGAGAAGGAGGTTCGAATTCTTTTGTTTCTTTATAATCTTGTTTTTGTCTTCCTTCATGGTCTTTTCTATATATTGATGACTGCTTGACTGTCTTTGTATACGTTTGCTACACTGTGTTCTGATAATATACTCAGGGCTGTTATGATTGCTGCTATCTCTGCTCTAGTAGATGATGGGTGTCGTTTGATTTGTTCTTGAAATGTGTGTTCCTCCAGGTTTGGGGTGATTATAACCCAGCCCAGGCCCATATAGTATTTGCCCTTCAAGTTAATGAGAGATCCATCTGTATAGATGTCAAAGATGGCAAAATATCTTATCTTTTCCTTGATATTCTCTAAACTTTTTATAGTTTCCTGTGAGCAGGTGAGGATTTTGTTTTTTCTTTTGCTGTTTGTTTGCACTTTTTGCGGAATATTAACTATTATGTCAGTGTCTTGTATGTATAGTTCCGATGTCAGAGTATATTCAGTGAAAGTCATAGTGAGGAAATTCGGTGATATTGATTTCTCCATTTGCTCTCCTTTCTATCTATATTGTTTTTTCTTGTGGATATTAGGCTCTTTTGGACAGGTATGGTGATTGAGTATTGTCGGTTTGCTGTAAAGCTGCATTCGCCACTATTAATATTAGAGGTATTTAGTGTGCAGTTTCTGCATGCTTCTAATGGTGAGCTGCCTGGGTCTTGAGTATAATGTCTGTACCTTGTTGTATTTTGATCTATCTTTTTTTGTTTTTTCCCAATCACGGGTTCTCTCTCTTTTTGTGTATAGATCCAGTGGAGTTTTGTTGTATTAAAATGTGTTGTGGGGGACCCTTGTCTGAAGGCATTGGCTGTTGTTTGATGTGTTGGAATTTCTTTTGCCTCTAGCATACTTTTGATCTTACTACTCAGAATTAGAAACCATCTGGAGGTAGGGCCTGGAAATGTTTTCCTTGTGATTCTTATAATTTGACACCATTTTAATACCTTTGTGTTATCTGTATTTAGTAACTGTCCAATGAAAAGTATGTTATGTTTTTGTAAATGGTGTCAGTGTTTTGAGTAAAATTGTTTGCTCATAAACTCTTCTATAGGAGTGTCTATCTCCGGAATTAGTGTGATGCTGTTGGTTGCATACTTATATCAAATGTGAACCCATATTTTCTCATAAGCCAGATGGTATCATGCGTTAGATTTTTTTCTATATGTTTCCAAGGTTGTTCCATTTGGTGAGAACTTGTTTAGTGGATCAGAATTTGTTTTGGAGAGTTTGTAATCTGCTTCTTACTATTTTACCAGCTATGTTGTTTTTATTAATTCAATTTGTCCAATTGGTAATATGTAGAAAAAGTTGTCTATCCCAGAGGTGTATCAAGTTGTATTCATGTTTATTGAAGAGAATGTTGTTCGAAGTTGTCCTAGCTAGGCCTAGCTTGTGTTTGAAAACTGCTGTGATATGCTCATGAGGAGATTGCAAGTTTTTTCTGGGAGTATCATGTCATTACACAGGTATTCTACACTAGATATTAAGACATGGTTGATTATATACTACATCTGCTTATCTGTTAGGTGTTTCATCCCTATTAGTACCTTAGTTTTCCTAAACTTTTGTTGGATTAAAGTTTTCTGATAGTCTTTTTTCCCTGAGCTATCGTACTAGACTCCCAGGATTCTTACTGGTACTTCTTGTGGACAGCCTTTGATGATTTGATCCCCCATTTTTATTCCTTGTGTGAAGTCGTCATCTTTTTCATTGATTATTAGCAGCTGGAATTTCTGTGGGTTGATTTTTATATCGTTTATTTTGTAAAACTCCTCTGCTCTCCTAATAATTCGTTGTAGCTATTCCCTGTTGTCTGTGATCCATGTAGTGTCATCCATGTAAGTGTTGATGACGATATTTACTTTTCCATTTGTCCATCCTAGCTTAAAGTCCTTACAGGATTTGGTTGATATTGTGTAGCCTGTAAAGTTTTTCTCGACTGCTGTGATTAATGGATCATAAAAGATTCTCCATAAAAGGGGGGAGATTGTGTCATCTTGATCAATACCATCATTGACCTCATATTCTTCTGTGGGACCATGACATGTAAGGACTATATTTTGTCTTTGGTTGAAGATATTATGTAGGATATTAATTATTTGTGTCGAGATCTTTATCCGTTCTAGAGCCTTGGTCAACATTTCCAAGTTTACTGAGTCATATTCTTTGGACATGTCTTGACTAAGGATCCATGCTTGTTTTTTCATTTCTTTGGCATGTTCTATGATGTTGCTTATTATGTGAATTGGTTCCTGTGTGCTGCATCCTGGTAGTGCTACCCAGTTTAATTCTGATAGAATCTTGTGCTTTGTTAAGCATGTAGCAATTCTGTCGGTTAGAATCTTGATGAAAAATTTTTTTCCTGCATCCAATAATGTGATTGGTCTTGTTATGTCGAGATTATTTTGTCAGTCCTTTGGTTTGGGAATAGGGTATATGGTCCCTTTACTCTATTCCTTGGGCGTGGAGCCTTCTTTGATAATTCAGTTGAAAATGTTTCTGATTTCTTCTAGAACTAGTTTTCCTAGTTTCTTGTATGCTAGGTAAGGGATCTGATTTCTTCCTGGAGATGACTTTGCGCTTCTGTCTTTGATTGCTTTCTTGAGCTCCTCTTTGAATATCTCTAACAGGGTGATATTATACCATCTGTGGTCAATGTTGTCCTTGGGCTTATATTCCTCTTGCCATATAGAGTGGTTGTCTATTACTGTGATGTTTCTTGTTGGGGTCCAGTTTTTAAAGTGTTGTCTAACTCTGGCTTTGATTTCCTCAGGTTCCGTCAGAATGTTGATTGTTTTTCCTTCTTCTATGATTATTCTGTTTAATGTGATGGATTTTTTAGGTCTATCCATAATACTATCTATTATTGCTTTTTTATTTGTCACTAGGAAGGTCTGTCTGGTCACTATTCTTTATATGATGGTCTGGTTTTTCCTCCTTTGAGATATTGCATGACTTATAACTTTATGTGCTTTTATTGTTTTTTGTATAAGTGTGAGCCAGTGTGATAGGTAATCGGTTGGATGTGTCTTCTTTATTTCTTTCATTTGTTGTTTGAAGTCAGTTAGGCTTTCTTGCAGCTGTCTTATTATGTTTGGAGGCATGCTTCCTGTGTTCATAGCTACCTTTATTTGATTTCTAAGTAGTTATAGTTGAAGGAGTGGCCTTTCTATTGGTTTGTCTTCTTTATCTATTCTCGTTTTCCGGTGTTGTTTCTTTTTGGAAATGTATAGCTTTGCTACTTTTAAAAGAAAGTTTTGTAATTTGTTTCACTGTTTGTCTATAGACATTGGCTCAGCTTTTTTGTTTTTTAAGGAGTTTTCTATCTCTAGGACAAACTTTTTTCATTGTTCATTATTTGTGAGGTGCCAGTTGTATCTGATGTTGGATTTATGGTATGTTGGCTCTTTATTGGAGCTTAGTTGCCATGCTTCTATTTCTGTCATAACTGGCTTGTGATCACTAAGGATGAGAGGGTCTAAGGATTCACTAATAAAAACTCGTCTGCTTTGCAAAGTAGGTAGTATATTCATCTATATTTGATCGATCCTGCTGCTGCATGTGTTTCAGCTCCAAGAAAACTTTCTTTTGGTGGGATTGTGGAGTCTGTATGTATCTTCCAAGTTGTTGTTCAGAAGGATCTCTATTTGCAGGCCTGAAGACTTGTTGAATATACTTCTTCTACTAATACTATCTCTGTCCCATGCCAGATTGGGGATGCCATTTAGGTCTCCCATGACTAAGAGATGCCACTCTTTCTGAATGGCTTCCTTGATCCAACTTTTTGATTGATTTAAAATGCCTTGTCGATTTTTATCTCCCTTTTGGGCTGAAAAATATACTTCTATTATTCTGAGTTTTTGTTTTTTGGGAAAGATCTGGTCTATATTAATAAGTCTTCCTGGCCATGTATCATACTTAAAGATTCTCTTTGCTATTTCTTTGTTGAGCATAATGTTTAAGCCCTGTCCTATTTTTTGTTCTTCATCGTGAGACCATATTATATTATAACTTGGATGCTTCCAGTACTTGGATTGTGAGTTTGTTCCATTTGTTTCTGTTGTTACTACTATGTCCCACTTTTTCATAATGCACCAGGTGAACTAGTTATTTCTTTTTTGGTCATTGACCAAACCTTGAATATTATATATTGTTGCTTGCCAGATAGCATCATTTGGGTTTTCTAATGTTTCATTCAAATCGTCATTTGTTGTGTGTTGTGTTCCATTTACTTGAGAATTGGTAAGTGTGTCGATGTTGTCTATATTACTAGTGTCTATACTTTTTCTTGATCAGATAATATTATTGTTTATGTGCTTCATTGTGCTCGAACTCATTGGTAAGTAGAAGTTGGTTGGGATGAATTTGAGTTCAGGGTGTTTGTCAGGGCATGGAACATTCTGTCCATGTTTTGGTCTAATCTATTCATGGTGGAATGGATACGTTATTGTTTAACTTGGATGTCTTGTAAATTGTCTGGTGTCTCTTTCGACTCTTCTGTTGTATAGTTTCAGTTCACTTCTGTATCCAGGATCTCTTCCACTTGTTCCATGTATTCATTGTTATAGCTTTTTAGGTTAACAATGCGTTCATTCAAGTCTACTATGTTTTCTTTGATTTCCTTGATTTCTTTTTTGATTTCCTTAAGTAGGTCCAGGATTTCGTCCATTGCAGTTATTGATTTTGGTTCGAAGGATTGATTTTCTCTGGTTCGTTGGCTTTGCTTGGCTACTGCTGCATAGGATCCTGGTTTGGTAGTGTTGTGCCTTTGTTTGGTTAGGTTCTTAATTGCTCCTGTTTTTACTTGTTTGTATTTAGTATATAGTTTGCTGAAATTTTTGACTTGTTTTGATCTGTATTGCTTCCACTGTACACAACACTTCTTTAATGGACAGTTTGCTACTAGGTGTTCTACACTACTGCATAAAGCACATAGCTTGTTTCGATGTGTTTCCATTCTACTATAGTTTTCCTTAAGAGGAAGTTCTTGCTTGTGGCGGCTTCTCTGATTTCCTCATTTTCAAAGCCAATTACTGTGAAACTTTTCCTTTTGTATAAAAGATATCTTGGAATGTAACATGTTTTGGTCCCAGTTTGTTCACATATGTGTCTAAGTTCGAAGGCTGTTGTATTCGATGGGAGGTTGGTGAATTTGGCTACTATGGTCTCTCTTTCTTTCATTTGCTTGATATTCTATTGAGCATCGAAAACTCTGACTGAGTCGGCTCTGAGTAGAACACTCCATTTGTTAGCAACTGTGTTTTTGTTTTCCTTGTCTACATAGGTTATTGTAGCAGTCTGCTATATTTGTTGAGTTATTATTGTAATGTTGATTATCTCACCATATTTGGTAAAAGCTTGTCATACTTCAATGAATTTAACTTCTAGGGATATGTCCCATACGATGATACTGTTTTCTTTTTTTTGTACTAGGGGGTAGTTGTCATATGTTTGAGATGCATGTTGCTTGTATCTGGCAAGATTACATTGCATGCCTCGTCTGCAGCTTGTTTGTCACCAAAAATGGCTATGATGTGTTCGTTCTCGTCTTTTCCTTCATTAAAGATTGACATGAGACCCACAAGAGAGTCTAGGTTTTTAATGAGGAAGGCAATTTTTTGACTTGTTGTTCTACCAGAGATTACACTTGCTTTGATTCCTGTTTTGGCTTTTTCCCTTCCAAATCTTGCTTTTTCATCAAAAGGTGATCTGGGTCTGGGCCTATTGAAGTGTTAGTTTTCGCTTTTCCATTCTTTCCTCCAGTTTGCCATTTCTCTTCGAGGTTTCAGTCTGTTTGAGTGATATTTTCTTCGGGTTCTTTCTCCATTTCCATTTCTATGTCAGGGTTGATAGCTTGTACTCTGGTTCCATTCTCACCTAGTTGTGCTACTAGGTTTTCCTTTGGGTTTTCCGTAGTGGACGTATTTCCATTGTGATTGGTGTTGTCAAGATTTCCTCCTCTACTTGCTCACTCCAGGTAGAATTATTGGTTGTCACTCTCCTATGTTCAGTATTGTTTGGATCTTTGGAGGTCGATTGTTGTCTGTTGTTGGGAGTGGTCATGTATTTTTCTGGTATGTTTTCTTCTTGCAAAACTTGTTTTTATTGGCTTCCTTTCCAGTGTCCGGGTTCGATTCTTTGCACGTATTTTTTGTGTTACCTTTTGCCAAAACGTTTTCATTGTAGTTGGGTCGCCCCATACTATATTGTCTTCTGGGTTCTCTTTGAGAACTTATTTCTTCTGTTCACTTTCTTTCTTTTTCCCAAAATTATCAAAAAAGGATATTTTTAAGAAAAAAAGGATCTGTGGGAAAGAGTTTTTTTGTACAATGACAATCATGACATAATAGCTTGTCTTTATTGAGAAATTAAAACAAAATCTATAATAGATTATAGACTTTCACAATATAATTAACTTGTTTTCATATATAAATACTCTAATTTAAATTTTGAGAACAATATTATACTTTTCTAATATATTGATAATGAAATCTATCTATATAATTACTGTTAATAGTTTATTACTATTAATTAATCTAAAAACCAATAAATTGTTAAATAAAAAAGAAGAAAGAAAAAAATCAATTGAGGAAGGGGATAATTCAAGATCTAAAAAAAGTTCAAAAATAAAAACAATCTCTTTTTAAAAGGGATTGCTTGATTAAAATAGTCTTTTTGCTTTACTTAAACCTCAAAAAAAAAATTCTTTTTTACTATTTGTAATATTTAACAAATTAATCTAACTAATCCTTTATTTAAATAAGCATTGAATTGAAGTATTTCAAGAAATTCATTCAGACTTTAGCTTTTTTTCCATTAAAGCTTTGTTATTACCTGAGAAATTTAAGTAAAAGACAAAAGTTTGCAATTTACATTATCTATTACTTAGTTTTTTGATATTATGAAGTCTTTATTAAGAAAATTGAACTTATAAAGGCAAAACTTTACAAAACATTTATTTCAATTATCCTTAATATCATTAAAATATATGAATATAATCAATAGAAAATTGTTTATATTATAAAAACTAGTGAGTTTTATGTTAATCAATTATCTTTGGTAAGTATTTATACTATAAAGAATTTAGGATCAAATTAAAATAGACAAATTTTTTAGAAAACTATAAAAGTAAAAGTTTTAAAAGAACTAAAACAGTTTAAAAAGGAAAAAGTAAATCTTTTAATTATAATAAAATCTTTGTAAACCTCTTAACTTTTAAGGTTAGAAATATTTTCAAGTACTTTACAATCAGTTCTTCTTTTTTTGGTAACTTTCTTGCTATTGATATCAAAGGTATTACTTGACTTTTTGATTATTGAAAGTTATGTTTTTGGATAAAAAGATTTATAAACAATAGAAAAAAGATAAAGATAACTTTTGAAGTTAGACTTTAAGTTGTTTTAAGGAAAGTGTTAAAACTTTATTAGCAAAAAAGTAAAAACTTCTTGCAAATATTTTTTTGTATGTAATTAGAGAATCAGCTCCAATTATTTTACTTAAAAATATAATATGGTTTAATATTATATATTATTATAGCTTAATTAATAAATTTGATACTAATTTTTAGTAGCTTATATAACTTAAAGTAAAATATTGCATAAGAAAATATACAGTATTTAATTTTTATAAATATATCTATAGTAGTATTATAATAATTAAATAAAATAAAGTTGATTAAGTTAATAATAAATAATTTTTTATCAATTTTACTTTAAATACTTTAATTTTTTAATTTTAATTTTAAAAAAATTTTTTTAACTGCAACTGATATTAGATGCAAGACTTTATTTGGCAATTCGAATTCCATAGTCATTACATCAAACATCTCTACATATGTAGTTTAATGCTAACCTATCGCGACAATTCTAGCTTGACCTACTAACACTAAGAAAGTGGGCACATCTAGTTAGTGACCAGATGATTAATATACAGTCATAAACAGCAATGAGTTAGGCTAGTTAATATGGGGCTCATATGACTATTTTATTAATATACTAAGCTAGCCCTATTAATTATACCTAACAGAAAGTGTACACTCTCCAATATTCCCAGATATTATTCGCTCAGACCTTGGAAGGGGGCATGTTACCTTCTTTGTCACCACCTGTGGCATCGAATCAGCCCTATTTGACTGATTATAATTTAAGTGAAGCACCAGATTGGGATATCCTGAGCTAGAAGGATGGTTTGTGCTATGGAGTCTGCTATGCCAAGAGGGGTTGTGAACTTTTATGGGAGTTAAACCAGAAGCCTTTCCTCATGCAACCTTTCCTGCTTCGACCTGTTTTTAGCCCGCAATCTCAGAAAGACTAAAGGTTCCATCTTCATGCAGCTTAACTGAATTTGGCAGAATCTGAATGATTGAGTATGACTTTCACAGGATAATCGGTAAACCTGATCAGAAGGGTATTTTTGATTTTTGATCCTTAAGTAGTATTGAACTACAGACCTTGTGATTGTGATCTGGGAGCACTAACACTATGCTATAGACCTACAGGTCTTAAATTTTAATTTTTTTAATTTTTACAATACTTATTTTAACTATATATTGTCATAGACTAATCTAGAAAGTCCATCACTAATCTGTAATACCTTACGTAACTCAGATAACTTACAAATACTTACAAACAACACAAAAAAGAGAATGCCTTCTATAAAGAACACTTAGGGAAGATAGAAATATTGTGATTGACTTGCTGAAGGTAAATGTCTCTTTATTGTATTCTGTTTCTTTGATATATCACTAACTCTTATCTCTATTCTCAAATAAGGACTGTTTCCTTATACATTCAGTTCTACCTTTTTGGTATATATTGGTAAGCTATTTATATTTTTCTAACTAACAATGGACTACCTACTTTATAGTTGGCTATACTAACCCTAAACTTTGTTAAACTTTCCATACTTTATCAGATACACATAGTTTCTTTATCAGTAACAAGCCTTATCTATAGTTTCTTACCTTGTGAAATTTAATCTTTTATACTAGACTTTCAGGTTTTTAGATTCTAGACCATTACATATAAATTGCATCACTCATGTGACTCACGACAATATATATTCTATAAATATACATTTTTTTTAATAATAACTAATAATATATAGTCTAAACTGTCTGATAATAACTATAAATAAACTATATCTATCTAAATCTTACTTTAAAACTTATAACATTTTTCTTATTTACTATTGTTATTTATTAATATTTATAATTAGATATACTGTATATAATTAATTATTTGTAATATATAAATTATAAAAACTATATAACATGAAATAGTATATTTTTAAAAAAATAACTTTATAAAAATAAGGTTTTAAAAAATTAAAATGTGTTAAATTTTTTTTTTTTTTTTTTTTTTTTAAGCTGGCGAAGTCATGCCATATAGTTTTTATTTAATCATTTATATTTTCTTATGTATACAAATTGAATTGCGAGAAAATACATTTATGATAAGAGAAAAACTAATAACTCAGTATCTTACGAATTCTTGACTTGTTGCAGTTCACCTTGGATGAATGTTAGCATGTCATGACTACATTAATACTGATATTTATATAGAAGAGAGAGTTAATATTAAAACTGTTTTGTAGTATGTTTCTTATACTGAAATTTATTAGTTCTATAAATAGATGTTTCTTGTTATCTGTTATTCCTGGATTCCGAAATGTTTCCTTGTTTTGTGATTTGATATTGTTCCTATTTTGTTTTTATTTTATTTTCTTGAATATGTCCTATATTTTTTCGTATCTAATACCAGGTTATATCTTAGCTTCCTAATGCTTCTTTTTTCTTGCCACAGCTATGCTGTTGCTTCCTTTATTGCTGCTTTGGCTACTGTTTCATTTCCTGTAATTTTTTTTACTATATGGATCATCTTGTATATGACCATCCCTCTAATGATGTCTGTCAATTCTACTGTTCCATGTTTTCCCTTTCTTGTGTCTAGTTTAAGGAGGTATTTTCATTTATTTTGGATGGGCTGTGACTGTTTGTTACCATTGGCTCTCATTGTGCATTCTTGTGTAGTTTCTATATTATTCTTATTTTGTTTGGTTCACATGTAAATGGATATAGGTCTCTTTTCTCTTGTCTACCATAGATTATATACATTGATGATTTATGAATTCATGGTTTGCAATTGTTTATATTTGCTAATGTGGAGTATTCATTGACCACGTCTTCCATCTAAAGGTTCAGTCTCTGTGGTCCTTTTAGCTTGTCTGAAGGGATGAGGGTATCAGGGTCTGCATGGTTAGTGCCCAGTTTATTTCTTTGATTTTCTGTCCTGTTAACCATGTTTGGTTTCATTGTAGTGTTTTCCACTTACTGGCCTATTTGATATTTAGCAGGGTCTTGCCAATTGTTTTGAAGAATAAGTCCACAAAAGACTGGTCCTATCTCAATATTATTTTCAACTTGTGGACTGGAGTTCTTGTATCTTTATGATGTCTTTGAAATTGTCTGCGAGTGTGGTAGCTGCTAGTTTGTCTACTTGTTCATTCCTTTTGTCTCCTGAGTAGCCTTTTATCTTTGTCCATTGGACTTTGATTTGCTGTACTGTAAGAATTTCTTGAATTGTGTTGGTTAATAATCTGTTTGAGCTTTCTGGTTTCTATTTCTCAGTCTGGTTTTTGTACAAACTTTTCTTTATTGTATTGATGACACTTTTGCTATCTGTGAGAATAGTGATCCTTTTATTGGAACTGATTGTACTGATAGCTTTGAGTATTGCTGTCAATTCCACTCTGGTGAAGGATGGTGTGTCCTGTGTTTCTGCCTAGAAGATTGTTATTTCCTGACCTGACTGTGTTTTGACTATCCATCTGATTCCTATCCTGCTTCTAGTTGGCCATATTGTAAAGAAACCATTTATATAGAACTAGATGTTATCTTCTGTTGCTAGTGTTCTTACAATTTGTTGTAGCTTTTGAATTGTTCTGGTTGGGGCTTTTAGTTTCCTTTCTATGAGGGTTTTAGTAGTCGATAAGGAGTCTATGTATATTCTAGGTATGTGTGTTTGTGGAGCCTTTCTGCTAGTTTTCCTTATTACAAGTTCTATTCCTTGGGGAGATAATTGTAGTCTATTGAGTAGGAGTTGCCTGGCATTTGTGATTTGTTGTCCTGAAAAGATCCCAGTTGTGCTCTTTTTGACCTTGATATTTACTGAGTGTGCCAGGAGTTGCTTCATAATATATTGTTGTTGGTCCCTATAGTTTTTCCTTAGTTCTTGGTTGTTGAACAGGCATTCTTTGCATTTAAATATCAGTGAAGTCTATTCATTTCTGATCATGTGGTTCACGATGACCCTTTGGTTATCTAGTTGTTTCCTTTTCTTTGTTATTATAGTTTCTCCTTTATTTTTTGTTGCCAGCCATTTAATTGTTGATTGATGTTGGGCAGGAAGAATGGAGATAATTGTGTAAAAGCTGTTAGTGAAAAGGTTGCTATCTTCTTGATTAAGTAGTTCATTCCTGTTGACTTTTAACTCTGGTTGCATTTGTGTGATCAATTCTTTCAAGTCTTTATACCATTCAGGTGTTCTACTTTGTCTCTCAGATTCATTCTTATTTGTTGCCATGATAGGATTCTAGTTCTGCCGTTATTCAGTAGTTGGTCTCAAAATATTATCTTTTTTCTTTTGAGTGAGATTCTGTACCTATTGTACTATTCCTCTATGACTAGTTCTTTGATTGCCTTGCCCTCATTTCTAACCGGTTTTCCATTCCAAGTATGTTTTATTGGTGCTATTGTGATTCCTTGTAATTTGGACATGTTCAGTATATTATTTGTAAGGTTGTTCCTTTTCCTAGTCAGGACTGAAGTGTTTGACCAGTAGTTGTTCTATAGTTGTTGAAGTCTGATCTATGTAGGAATACTTGCCAAGTTATAGCTGTTTAGTCTATTTGTAAGATTCTTTCCATGCATAAGGATTTGTCTGTCCCATAAGTTGAATATCTTGTAGCTGAAATCAACATGGAAATTATAGTTCAGTATTGTTGAAGATAAGCTGGCCTTATGCTTGAATGTCTTGTTTATTTTACTGCTTATTTTGCCACACTTTTTTGCAGAAAGGACTAGGTCATTTATAAGGTATTCTATTATATGGAAGAGAGCTTGATTGATAATATACCATGTCTGTTTGTCCATAATTTTTTTTCATGTGAGTGTTCTAATTGTGATATCTACCTTTTCTTTGATCATATTTTTCTGCTGGTTCTTCTTTCCATCTTCTGTTATCCAAACATCCAGAATTCTTGTTGCTTTATCTTTTTTGAGGGGTAGAATTCGTGTTCTATTGAATTGTATGTTTTCTTCTCTTTGTTTTTGAGTTATTTTTAGACAATCAGGGATGATTTCTTTCCATTAACCTGAATGTCATTTATTCTTAGGAATTTTGAGGCTTTGTCTATTATTAATTACATGTTTAACCTACTGCTTGTGAACCATATAGTATCATGCATGTATGCTATTACTGTTATTTTTGTTTGTTTTATTCTTTTGTTGGCTATCTCTTTTTGACTAGGTGATATCAGGTCTAGAAGAACTTTTGTTTTCATCATATATCTGGTATATTTGTCTTGAATCTCTTGCAAAAGGAGATTATAGTATATTCTCCAGAGGAAGAGAGAGATGGTATCTTCTTGATCTATTTTATCATGAATCCAGTGTTCTTCAATAAGACCATATGTTATGATTACTCTATTATTTCTACTTTCAAATGTTTCATTGGGTATCTCAATTATCTTGGCTGGTATTCAGATTCTTTTGAGGGCCTGGACTAACATGTTCTTGTTTATTGAGTTGTATGCTTTGTTAATGTCCTAGCTGAAGTACCAGGCCTCTTTTTTGTATTCTTTGACTTCTTCCATGACATTGTTGAGAATGTGAATCAATTTCTGTATGCTTCCTTCTGGTAAACCTGCCCAATTATTAGTACACAGGATCTCATGTTTGGTACAAATGATTGTAAGTCTTGTATTCTAACACATAAAAACTTTTCTTGTTGTTTCAAGTAGTGTAATGGGTTGAGTAATATTCATGTCCCCCATCCAGTAATTAGGCTTTGGTATTGGATATATGTTTCCTTTTTCCAGTCTACTGGGACTTTACCTATTTCTAATATTTTATTGAAGAGGTTCTCCAATAGTTTTAGCCCCTTCTTTCCCATGTTTTTCATAAGTATGTATGGAATTTCTGAAGGGCCTGGAGTGCTATACTTATTCTTCCCTTTAAGTGCATCTCTTATCTCTGATGTGTCTATTGGAAGCAATGTGTTACTGAACCAACTTTCCTGAACTGTCTTTTTGAGTTTGTACGGCTTTGTCCAGTGTAGGAAATCTTTTAAGTTCAAGATTTGCCTGGGTTTTGTCCATTCCTAATAGTGTTTCCATATTTTGTTTTTGATTGTTATCGAATCTGTAATTATTTCAATTTCATTTGCTGTTTTCTGTTCTATGAGTCTTTGTATATTGATGACTCTAGGGTATCATTCCAGGATACTGTTAATCATTTTCTTCAGATGTTCCTCTAGATTTTTATATCTTTGTTCAATACATTTTTGTATAATCTTCCCCTTTTTTCTTTCAATCATAATCTTTGCTATCTTGGTTTCTATTTCCCAGATCTCTTTTGTCTCTGATAACCATTTCTGAAGCTTTTCTTTCTTATCTACTGTGGTCTTTTAGAAGAGTGGAAGTTCCGTCAGTAGTATGTTTAGTGTGTTGATTTTTTTTACTAATTCTGAGATTTGTATCTCTATTGTATATGTACATGAGTCTAGATTCATTAGCCATGTTGCACACTTCCTTTGGATATTATCTATATTGAATGATCTTTGCATGATTGCCTTGTACCTGGACTTGTGTATTGTTCTAGTGTTCTTCCTTCTACATTTCTTTTTTAAGGAGGCCTTTGCTGCTAACTTTATTGATTCCTTAAATCATTTTCATATTTCCTCTAATGTTTTGTTATTGTCTTTAAGGAAGGCCTCCAACTTTTCCTTCATTATCTTTGTAAACTTTATCCATTGTTTGAGACTTGAGTTGGTGTAGTTGATATTGTTTTGCTTGTTATTTTTCCTATTCGATAGTTTGTTCTATTTGGTATGTGGCATACTAAGATAAGTGATAACTATTTTGTGTTCATTCTTAATTACCATATCTACTTCTAAGTATTTAACATTGATTATGTTTGGCTGTAGTGGATCAGATACCCATATGTAGTTAAGTTGCTACCATAGTTTGACTTGGGTCTATTGTATATGTAGCTTGTCTCCTCAGTGTGGACTTGTCTGTATATATTCACCATGTCATATATCTCTAGTGTGTCAATTAGGTGCTAGGGTTTGTTTCCTCTGATTTTTTCTAATGTGCAGTTCAATTGGTAGTCTACTACTTTGTTGAGATCTCCTATTACTATGACAAACATGTTGTTGCTTTTGGCTTTGCTTATTTGTGCTTTGCACCACTGTAGGAGTTTGTTTCTATCTTATTTATTTGATGTGTTTAATGTATTATATAGGGTGATGATTCTATATTAAATTTGTTCTTTAAAAGCCAGGTCTATTGAGAGACCTCGGTTAATATATTCCTTAAATCCGAAGACATGTATAGCCCATTCTTTCTTGATCAGCATGCTTACTCCTGTTCCGTATAACTAGTATGTTAGTGTTGTTTATCAAATTTGATACCTTTTTTCTTCGTCACACCATTTTTGGTTTTTTGGGAGCCAGGGCTCTATAATTCCCAATATATTTATTTATTGTTCTTGGCTATATTTTAAAATTGCTAACTTGTCTACTTCAGTGTTGATTCATCTTATGTTTAAAGTTCCTATTTTTCAAATGTTATATAGTTCATTGGTTTTATTGTTTCCTTTGTGTTGCCTATTGTGAGCTCTGTTATCTGGAGATTTCCTAATTATAATGATTGAGAAGGAAAAAGGGGATCAGTTCAGTGCGGTCTACTCCATTGATGGATATGTTTAGGCAATCCATTATTTCTTTCATAGTTGATGCCATCGTGAATTCCATCTGATTAATTCTATTATTTATAATTTCCTGCTACTGTCTAATGTCTATTTTTTTAGGTGATGGGGTTTTGAAGTTCTAACTTCCTGGAGATAGCTTATTTTGCATGGGGAAGTACATGATAACTGATCCTTTGGCTTTGATATAGGAACCTTCTTCGATTGTTGAGACTCTTTTATCCAGTATATATATTTGATGCTTGATAGCTTGCATATCTATTTGTAATTGTTTGAGGATTTCTAACATTTTGCCTATATCTGTTATTGAATGGGTACTCCTGGTGACACTAGCATATATGCGTTCTATGATAGAAGTCTTAGCTATGAACCTTTTCTCTTGTTGAATGAAGGGGTGGTCTCTTCTGTTGGTTGCTAGTCTTGATTGTTCAAACCTATTGGTCCTATTTTTTTGTGCTGTGCTTTCTCTTGTCATTACATATTGAGTATGTTTATGGTCATGGACTTCACAATCAAAGCATAGCTTGATTGTTTTTGTTATCTATGTTAATTTCATGTTATGGAGTTGAAGATTTGTTTCTATTGCCCTATTTAAATTATATTTGTTCTTTAGTATAGGATAGCAAACCTTTTGTTTTGGTTCTTGTTGTTTAGAGAAATATAGACTGCTTTGGCCTCTATTTGTTTGATTATTTCTCTAAGCTTTTCTGCAGAGGTTTTCCATAATAAATTTTCCAGTATAGCACTGTACTGGTTTCTTTTTTCCCTTGTAATATGGGTTCTGACCAATGGGAAGATTCTCATGCAATTAATATCTTTATAGAAAGTTCACTTTTGGACATGTTCTTCATATACTGATGTTGTTTTGAACTGAACTATACCAGATTTAACTTGTCCTACTGCTTGTAGAGTGATATACTCAATCTGTGTCTTGTCCTTAAAGAGATTAGCAATGTCCTTTTTTTGGAAGTGATTGGGAATGTCCCAAACTTTAATGGAATAGGTTTTGCTTTCAGTAGTACTGATTTCTGGTGCTAGCCTAGATTGGCAATTTTATTGTCAATAATCTGGATCTTACATATTGCAATGATCTCATGATAATTGTCAAAAATGATTGCGATTGTTGGAATTCCAATTGGTTCTTCTGTACGAATGTGTTTCAGGATTGTTAGGTGTTCCAATTTGCTATGAATATAATTGAATTTTTCTTCTATTGAGGTTTCCAGTATTGCTTCTGGTTCAATAAATACCTTCCCTGGGTGAAATGTGTTGGCTTTCTCTTGGATGCCTACTTGTTTTATTACTCTTATTGTTTTCTTGGGAGTGCTGTCATAACTGAAGTTGTTCAAGGTGATGTCATTGTTATTCATTGAGTTCTCTCTTCCCTCTCTTGTTGTTGGTGTTGTTGAAGTTACTGTCAATGAAGAATGTAGTCTTGTCTCGGTTTCTTTTTCCTCTATTGGTGATAAAGTGATTGAGATGTCCATTTTTTGGTTCAGATTTTTGTCTTCTTCTATCATTTTGAGTTCCATATTGTCTCTAATTTGCGTGTTGACCTGGAAGTCTCTGATGTTTTCTTTGCTTTCTTTTTTTCCATCGCTGTATAATTTTTCTTGATGTCAGTTAGATGGCTAAACTTAGTTGCAAGTTTGGTTTTCAAGAGTTATTTGAAGATTTTACCACTACCTATAATGATTCTTTCTTCTGTGTAGCTAATCGTTGAGTCTCTTGCCCTGGTCAATTTCCATAATATGTTAGTGATGGTTGTTCATTGTGAGCATTTTGTTTTTTCTTCAATATTTTGGGTTGTTACCATAAAAGAAAATTTTTAGAAATTTTAATGTAAGTGAAAAAAAGTTTTTTTTTCTATTCAACTATAAAAATGGGATATTTTTTTTTTTTAAAAGTGCTGATGTAGTCATGCTATTTAATCCTTATTTATTTATTAATATTCCCTTTATACAAATTCAATTGCGATGAAAAATACATTAATGAAGGTAAAAAGACTAATGGCTCAGTATGACATCTAAACTATCAACCCTGTAACTTACTGCAGTCCATATTTATGGATGTTAGTATGTCATGACTTCACTAATACTAATTTTGAGTATGAATAAGGTATAAAGAGAGAAACTATTGTTTAGAATGTTGATCATGCTTGAGTTGATTAATTGATATATAAAAGTTTGAAAGTTTGTGTAAGATTTTTCTCTATGATTGATTGTGTGATGTGTGTGTTGAGATTTTTGGCCAGTTTGTTGTGTTTCATCTTCCTTGTGATTTCTTTTTCTTTTTCCAAGTGGAGACTATATCATAGCATAGTCTCCAGACCTTTCTTTTTTCTTGCCAAAATCTGTATATTGCTTTTCTTATAGCATTCTTTGCTTCTATTAGGTTTTAAGTGATCTCTGTGACCTTTTCTACAATCTGGTATATAATTACCCTCCTTATTATATCTTCTCAAGCTATGCGATTCTGAGATTCTGTTCTTGTTTCTTGTCTTCTTCTTAGCTATATATATTTTCATTTGTTTTGTATTGGTTCTAATTGTTGGGTTCTATTTGTCCAGGATGCACATTCATCAATTAAGAAAGTTATATATTTTTTTCTTAGTCTTTTCGAGTTTGTCCCACATATAAAGGGGGGAAGTTTGTTTCTATATGTTTTTTGCAAATTACACATGTGGGGCTGGTGTATACATGTGGTATTCTGGTGTTAAGTTTGGATATAATTGGATATTTATTCATCCAAGTTTTGGTTCTAAAGATTTTGTCCCTGTGGTCTTCAGTGTCTGTTTGTAGTGATATGATTTTTGTAGATAAGAGGGTTTCCAGTGTAAGCTCCCAGTTTATTTCCTTGGATTTTTTTTTGATGAACCAGCTGTTGGTACTTTGTAATACCTGCCATTTGCTTGACCACTTGGTTTTGATTATTGTTTTCCCAAGTGTTTTGAAAGGGAAATCCATAAAGGACTGATTCTATCTGATTGAGATATTACTCTTGGTTAACTTTTTTTCCTATATTGTTATTATATCCTTGTATGAATTAGCATATGTAGTGGCGCATGTTTATCTGCTCTTTTATTTCCAACTATGTCTGTATGGCTTTTGACTTTGATTCATTGTGTATGGATTTGTTTTATTTCAGCATTTCTGTGATTGTGTTCATTAATTTTAGGTTTGGTTGGTCTTTCTTTTACTTGATGCTCCCTTGTTTTTTCTGTTGATTATTTTTAATTGAATTTATTGCTCCTTAACTGTCTGTGAATATTTTTATTGTTTTGTCTTGACTGACTATACTAATGACTATCAGTATTGCTGTTAGCTTGGCTCTTGTAGATGATGGGATGTGTTGTGTTTTTGCTTGGAATTCTGCTAGGTCTCTACCCAATTCTGTTTGGATGATCCAGCTTAATCCCATTCTGTTCCTTGTTGATCTTCTAGTGAAGAATCCATCTGTATATACTGTATATATAAGTTGTTGTATTGCTGGATTCATATGGCTATATTTGTCAGTTCCTTTATTTTCCGGTTACTTGTTTTTAGTCTTGTCTTGAGTAGTAATGTTATTGTGGATATTGGGTCAAACTGAATTATTGAAGGGAGTATTTGTGGATCTGATGTTTTGTCGATCTCTCTTAATGCTAACTCTATTCCTTTAGGTGAAGAGTGCAGTCTCTCTTGGAATAGTTTTTTGGGCTTCTATGTACTATTGATATTGTTGGTGTAGTTGATGAGTTGTGCTAATTTTGAGCTTTTTTGAACCAGTACGTTGATCAATTGGTTTAGTAGTAATTGAGATATGCACTGTTGATGGTCTTTTTATTGTCTTCTTAGGTATGAGTTATTTAAGGGGCAGCCTTTGCATTTATATAGAGGTGATGTTTAGTCTTCCTTGATCATATGGTTGGCTATTATAGCTCTCTGATTTAGATGTTTTTTCTTCCTGAACAGTGTTGTCGTGTCATCTTTTTTGTCATTATCCATTTAACAATTGTTTTTTCTTGTGTGGGAGTTATCCTTGTATTTGTAAGAATAGTGTTTTTGATTCCTTTGATGATCAGTATTTTAATGTTGTTGTATTTATTAGTTGAGGGGTCTTTACAGATCGTTTCTCATAGGTCATGGTACCATTGTAATGTTCTTCCCTATCTTCCTAGTTTGTTTCTTGTTTGTTGCCATCATTAAGGAGTTGCTCAATGAACAATATTTCCCTTTTCGAAGGGCCTATCTATGTTGGTCATACCATTCTTTGGCCATTACTGTTTTAATTGCAGTCCCCTCTTTGTTGAGAGGTTTTCCAATAGTAATATGATCTGAGAGTATAATTGTAATTCCTTGAACTTTTATAATGTTAAGGATGTCATTTGTTAGGTTGCTACATTTGCATGTCTAAAAGGGGAGTTTGTCTTCCAGGATTGATGTGTCTGACCAGTAGTTGTTTTGTAGTTGTTGTAGTCTGATAAAGGTTGTTGTGCTACAGGTATCTAAGCTATTCAGCCTATTGGTTAAGTTCTTCCTTTGTATCAAAATTTGTCTATCCCAAAGGTGGAATATTTTATATTTGAAGTCTGTATGTAGTATGCAATTGGAAGCTATTAAGGGTAGGCCTATTTTGTGCTTATAGACTTTGTTTATTTTTCCACTAATTTTGTCACATTCTTGTTCTGATAGGGACATATCATTGAGGAGGTATTTTATTGCTGGGTATAGAACATGATTGATAATGTAGCAAGTTTGCTTATCTGTTACTTTTTTCTATGCTAGAATACTTATGTGTGTATTGACCTTGTTGTATAATAGTTGTTTCTGATATTTCTTCTTTCCATCTTCTATTATCCAGACTTTGAGTATCCATGTAGTTTCCTCTTTTCTCAGGGATAGGACTTGTGTACCTGCTAGGAAGACACCTGTTCTTTTGTCCTTGTCAGGTGTGCTGATGCATACCAATGATGACTTCTTACCATTGACTTGGATTCATTTATTTTGAAGAATTCTGTTGCTGTATCCAAGATTTTTTGCATGTCTGTTCAGTTTCTCGCGTACCAGGTTGTGTCATCTATGAAGGCCGTGGATGTTATTTTGCATGTTTTTTGATAAGTCTTTATTTCAATAAAGTTTGTTGTTGATAGGTCTTTATTCCACTTTACTTTCATTTTGTAGCCCCTGTGTCAGTCTTCTATTTCTTGTAGTAATGGATCATAAAAGATTCTCTATAGTGGAGGAGAGATTGTGTCATCTTGATCTATCCCATCCTCTACTAGGTATTCATTGGTTGGTCTATGTACTGTTATTATCTTGTTTTTTCTATTTGTGAGTGTATCTGTAATAATATTTATTATGCTTTGAGGGACTTTGATTCTCTGAAAGACACCAACTAGTTTGTCTTTGCTTATGAAATCATATGCTTTGCTAATATCTTGATTGAAAACCCAAGCCTCCTTCTTGGATTTTCTTGCTTCTTCTATGATATTGTTCAGAATATGGATTGGTTGTTGCGTACTACCTCCAAATAGTCCTGCTCAGTTATTGTTGAAGAGGATTTTGTTGGTTATACAGCTGTTTGCGATCCTATTTGCTATTATACTCATAAAGACTTTCCTAGTTATTTTTAGTAGCGTTATT
The DNA here is from genome assembly GCA_910592055.1 of Acaulospora colombiana. Taxonomy (NCBI): domain Eukaryota; kingdom Fungi; phylum Glomeromycota; class Glomeromycetes; order Diversisporales; family Acaulosporaceae; genus Acaulospora; species Acaulospora colombiana. The sequence goes on from CAJVPT010000314.1 coordinate 23,680, forward strand.
GGTCTGATTATATTAATATTTCCTATCCATTCTTTTGGTTTGGGAATTGGATATATATTGTTCTCTTTCCATTCTGTCAGAATTTCTCTTGTTTCTAATATTCTATCAAAGAGTTGTTTAAATACTTTAATACTATTAATACTCAAGTACTGAAGAAGTTTGTATAGAATTTCTAAGGAGCCAGGAGTACTCATTTTGTTTTTGGACTTTATTGCTTTTTTGATTTTCTGAGTGTCAAATTTTTTTGTGCAGTTTTGATACCATTCTTCTTTGATGCTGTCTTTTACTCTGTATTGTTTCTGCCAGTTTAGGAAATTCCTTATATCTAGTGTATGTCTTGCCTCTATCCATTTTTTAAAGTGGGATCTTATTTTTCTCCTAATTATTTCTGGATCCATGATTATGTCAATCTCATTATTTTCTGTTCTCTCAATAAGTCTCAATGTGTCAATTTTCCTTAGTTGTCTATTTAGGATACCATTTATCATTTTCTTAGGATTATCTTAGAGAGCTTGGTATTGCTAGTGTATTCTTTCTCTGATGTTTCTTTCCTTTTCTTTCTTGATTATTACTGTTGATGTCCTGGTTTCTTGCTGCTATAGTTCTTTAATTTCTACCAGGTAGTCATATATTTCTGCTTTTTCCCCTGGTGTGTCTCTTGTTTTAAGGATTGGGGTTCTGATTCTTTTGGCTTCATTGTTGATTTCTTGTACCAGCTGTTCTATTTTCTCCTTAAGATTATTGTTCCGATTTTGTTTGTTGATGAACTATTTTTTATAGGCTCTGTACAATTTACTGATTGTTAATTGGTGTTTCATGTATTTCTTGTATTGATTTTTGCTGATTGGTGGAGTGTTTTGGTTTTATCTTTTCATTTTTAGTGTTCTTTTTTCTGTCTGTAGAAGCATCTTTTTAAAAGCCAACCATATTGAACTTGACGTGTCTTTTTCTATTGTTTGAAGATTTTTGGCTCCTTCTAATCAATTTTTAAATGATGCCCATTGTTTGTTTGTAGAGTTGTGGAAATCTATGTGTTTTCTGATATTTTTTCCTGTTTGCTATTTTTGACCAGGATGTGTGCAGTGTGCTCATATATAATAAGACCATTCTATAGTTACTTTCTATTATTGTAATGACTGATATGTGTTTCGTGATTATTATATATAGTGTTAAGGATTGAGATATCCAGATGTAGTCTATCCTGCTATCATATTCTGATGCTGGTCTTGTGTAGGTAAAGTTTTTTAATAATAGATGATTGATTCTAAAGGTGTCAACAAATTTGAAGATTGATAGTGTATTGATAATGTCTCTGGTTTTTTGCTTCTAATCTTTCTTGAGGTTCTATTCAGGTCATAGTCTACTATTTCGTTGAGATCACCTATTATTATTATAAACATGTTTTAGCTGTTCGCCTCTTGTATTTTTTGTTTCACCATGTGTGAAGTTTTGTTTTTGACTTTTTATTTGTGGTGTTTGATGGATTATAGATGGTGATAATTCTGTATTTGATCTTTTCTTTGAATGCTAGATCGAGTTGGAGCCCTCTGTTGTCATATTCTGCAACATTGTAGACATGTGTAGCCCATTTTTGATTTATAATTATACTTATTCTGTACCATGACATTGTTTTAGTAGTGTAGATAACCAAACTATGTGACCATGTTCTGAGTCTTGCCATTTGTGGTTTGTGGAAAGCCAGGTTTCTGTTATTTCTAGAATGTCTATTTGTTGTTCTTGGCAATATTCTATAAGTAATATCTAGTGTGTTTCATTGTTTATGCCTCTTATGTTTAATGTACTTATCTTCCATATCGTGTGTTCTATGTTTGTCTAACTATTTTTTCTTTCCTGCTGCTTGCAGTTTCCTGAATCCTTTGTTATTTCAATTATAATTATTGATGAGTCAGGAGGGAATGGGTGCTATTGAGTTGTCAGAACCACTTGGGGAGTTTAACCACTTCATTACTTCTTTCACTGTGGATACCAATGTGAATTCTATTTGACTTATTTATTTATTCATTCTGTTTTGGGCTTGTTTGATATCTATGTGTTTGAGAGATAGTGTTCTGAAAATTGAGGTTTCACTCATCTCTTCATCCTCATCCTCTGTGATTGCCAGTTCCTTGGATTTAGTGGTTGGACCAATCTCCACTGCTGTGATTCTTCTTTCCAGATTGTAGATTTGGTGTTTAACTGAAAGCATATCAATTTAAAGTTGTTTGAAGATGTTGAGAATTGTTCCCATTTTTTCTGGCCCTCTACTGATTCCTTTAGTGATGCTGGCATATGTTCTGCTAAATCCTGCTTGGTTTATTGGTTGGCTTGGTCTGAGGTCTCTATGTGTTGTTGGTTCTCTCCTATATGGAGGAGGAAGTCTAGGTTTGTCAGTCTATTGAGTCTTGGTCTAGGAGAAAGTTGATCTTCTTTCTGGAAGCAAGAATATGTGTTGTGCTCATATTCTTCATAGTAGAAACACAATTTCATTGATTTGTCGATCCATTTGAGATCATTGTTTTGGAGTTTGGGGATAGTTTTTAGAGCTTGAGTAAGATCTTGTTGGTTGATATAATAAATTACGGCAAAGCGTTTAGTTTGATTTTTGTAGTTCAGTGGAAGGCAATATGCTTGTCTGTTGGTATGCTAGATAATTTCTTTAAGGTTATCTGCTCTCATGCCTTGTGGGAGGTTGGCCAGAGTAATGCTGAGTTTGTTTCTTTCTTCTTTAGTTTCACAGGTTTTAGTCATGAGGTATACTCTCATACAGCTAGTATCTTTATAAATTGCCTACTTCTGAACCTGTTTTTCATAGTCGCCACTTGTTTTGAATTGTATGATAGCTGATTGAACTGAACCTGCAGATTGCATGGTTATGTATTCCAGAATTGATTGGTCCTCAAAAAGTTTTGTTAATTTTGATTTGGTAAAGGTTTTTGGGATATCCTATATTCAGATGGACCTAATTTGATCTCCAGCTGTGCCAATCTGTGCTGCTAGTCTTGTTAATATAATTTAATTCTCAATGATTTTGATAGTGCATGCAGTTTGTGCTTTATTGTAGTTCTCAAATATGGCTGCATCATTGGTGTACTGATTGGTGCTTCAATTTTTGTATGTTTCAGGGTCTTTAAATGTCCCTATTTGTTTTTGACAAAGAGGAATTTTTTGTTGTCATTGTTTTCTGATGTTCCTTTCATACTTATCAAGACTTTTCCTGGTCTAACTGTTGCTTGGGATGATTCTCCATTCTGGCTTTCTTCTTGATTTCTGAATGTAATTATTTGGCCAACAAGATAACAAAGTTATTTTATTTCAGGAGAGGCTTTTCCTCTCTATATAAGAATCTGGTCTAAAGTACTTTTTAATTAAAATAGCATAAATAAATCTATAAATACAATAATTAAAAATATATAAATCTTGACATAACGGACGTCCAGACTTATGGGGCTATAATATAACTTAAAAAGAAAAACAAGAAGAAAAATAATAATAATAAAAGAAATCTATTGGTTCATGCTACTACTGTTTATGGGGCTAATTTCTATTCTGGGGAAACAAGACAAATTGACTATAATGAAAGGCACTCAGCCCGGGATCGCTAAAGATGATCTCGGATGATGTTACGCAGAGAGTCCAAAAATAGTAGACAGGGCGGACTTTGGGTCCATAGTCACACAGAGTCATGTATACTTACACAGAATTGATGGGGGCAGGCGCAGATTTGTTACACTGAAGCTGTATTCTTGATTAAGAATGTTGTTATGATTGTTGACTAGTATATTTTGTGTAGTTTTCATGGTCATTGTTAATACCATTATGGTTGGAGAGGCTGTTCTCATCTCTTTATTCTGTTCTAGTGTTCTTGTTTGACCTGTGGGTTTCTCTTTCTCCAAATTCTTGCTTGTTGCTTCTTCCTGTTCTTCTGTAGTATCCATTGTTATGTCTATTTCTTTCAAGGGTTCTGTGTCTTGATTGTTTCTTTTTTAATTATTGCTCAGTCAGTTTTTAGTTTTCTTCATTGGTGACTTGGGATCGAACTTTTCTGCCAATCTTGTTTTCAAAGTTGGTTTTAAGATCTTTCCACTATTGGTAATGAGTCATTCACTTGTATAACTGACTGATAAGTCTCTTGTCCTTGCTGATTTCCTTAATATATTTGTTGAGAAGCTCTTAATGAGTGTTTTTTTTTTTATATATATTTTGCATTGTTACTATAAAATAAAATTTTCAAAAATTTTTATGTGAGTGGAAAAGAGTTTTTTTTTAAATGAGTTAAAATTTTTAATAATACTATATATATATATATATATAATTTATATATTTTTAATGCTGACATAACCTTATTTTATTTGTATATACTATATATAGTATTATTATATCAAATACTACTTTAGAATATATTATCTGTTTTTTATTAAATAAAACTTAATAAAAATACTTATCTCTGAAAAAGTATTTATCTTATAACCTGTTATTATCCCTTTTAAAGAAGTTAATATATCAAGGTTATACTAATACTAAATAAATTTTAAAATATAAAAGTTATTTATATTATTTTTGAATTCATTAATTTATAAAGTAATTAATTAGATATAAAAACAAATTTTTAATATATGGTTCTCTTTATATAAATACTGGATCTAAAGATAGATCTCTAAAAGAAAAGGCAAAAACAAAGGTAAAATATCATTCACTAGAAAACTTAAAATTTTTAAATTAATAACTATAAAAAAACTACTCACAATTGTTCTTTATTATCCAAATTATTTATTTATATTATTTTCTGGATTTTGTTCCTATTAAAGAGAAGAGCTATGAATTTTGTTCTTCAAAAAGGAACATACAGTAAGTGATCTATAAAATTTTATATGCTATATACTTTAGGGATCTATTATTAACTGGATTCTCAGTTTTGATTTTATATTTTCCTTATTTTTCTCTTTTATTGATAATGCTAATATTTTTTTTTAAAAGATTTTACATTTCGTTATTAAATTTTAAATAGATATCCTATAGTTTTAATATATAATATATTGATATAACTTTTTTTAGCCAGTCTATTATGAATAACTATTTTAATATTATATATGAGTTTTTTAAATATTATTCTTCTAATACTTGTTATTAGACATTTATTATATCTCAAATTGATTTTACTTATAAATTTGCTTTAAAATTTTTTATTTTATATTTTTCTCTATATATTTTTATACAATTTATTATTATACTATTAAGAAACTCTTCTATTGCTATCTGAATTAATTGAAGAGAAAAGAATAAGTAATAGACTTTAGTTAATTACATTTGATATATTTGTTTTTCTTATACAAGAAAAAATTTTTATATATAATTTATACCTGATTGATAACTTATTTTTTAAATACTAAAATAGAATTTTTTTAGTTTTTCATTTTTTTAATCTATATAATAATCAATTATTTTAATTGATAAAAATAAGTAATAGTTATCTATCAATTTATTTTTTTGATAATTCTTTATTATAGTTATATTTGACCTATGGATCAATAGTGTAGTGGTTAATATTCTATAAATCAAATCACAAGATCCAGATTCAATTCTACCTAAAATATAAAATGGTTATATAAAGAAATAAATTTATTTATTGATATAACTATAAACTAATCAATGTTTCTAAAATAAAGTATTTAATCTATATCTATATTATGATCAAATTGTGATCTGAATTAGATAAAATTATTATTAACACAACTATATTACTAGAAATAGTAATAAGAAGAGTAAATTTTCAAACTTATAATATACTTCTTAGAATTAAAACAAGAATATAACTTATTTAGGAATATGAATAACTTAATAAAGAACTCATATAGTAAAAAAGACTTTTACATAATAAGCCAGTTATAGTTCTTATATAATATAATTGTATCTGGTTTTACAGACTTGATTATTAAAAAGCCTTAATAAAAGGAAAAATTTATAGATCACTTTGAAAGATCAAAACTGGAATTTAGAATATTGAATTTGATAATCTAATAACTAGAATACTCTTAATAAAATTTGTTCTAGAAATAATTAAACCAGAATTGTATGACTTTTCAGCTTGTAGAGAACTAGTAATTATAATATATAGCAATAGTTCAAATATATATGTAACTATCTATATCGATTAAGTTTACTATAATAGATATGTATAACTAACTTATTTATAATAACAAAATAGTTTTGATTAATAAAAATTACAATTAAGGCTATGGAAACTCATTCTATAGAATAGCAATTTTTCACAAGTATAATCAGAATTGTAAACAGTTACATAATCAAATACATCAAGTATAATACTAATATTTTTACATTATTATTATTTTATCCAATAGCTAGTACAACTTTAGTATATTAGCTTTCTTTTTCTCAAAAAAGGAAATAGGTTGCAAGGTAGTCACAACTTATTAAGTTTTATTATTATTAAATTTATATCCCTGTATTATAGTAATAGCTATCATAATTCAATCCAATAATAAAATAAGACTGTATTAATTAAAAAAAAATTATAATTGCATTTTGTTATTTTTTTTTTTAACTCGCAGTCAGGTCAGCATAGCTTGTCTTTATTGTATATATATCAGATATTTATAAATTAATTTGACTTTTACATACTAACTTACTTGTTAGCGAAAAACTATTTCTTTAGATGCAACTTAGGGAATAATATTTCACTTCTTTATTGACTTGGATAAATCCTTTAATCAATAAAATCATTGCCTACAGATCATTACTGTAGATTATTCTAAATTCCAACTGCAGTTAAAAATCAAACTATTTTCTTCTATAACAAATCCAATCCTTGATAATTTCTATATACTTCCTTTCTTCTTTTCTTTCAGAGACTTCTTGTTCTGGATCTTCTACAAGTGTGGGTTTTTCTTCCCATTCTTGTATAATCTACATGATGGACCGGTGCCCATGTCTTTTGATTCATTTGTTCTTTTCAATAATATTCTGCTTCTTTTTCCATTCTATAACTTTTTTGCAGCAACTATTCCATATGTCCTTCTTGAAGTTTTTTCTTATTTTAAACAAAACTTATGATTATACTTTATATAACTATCAGGAAAATTTTGAGTTATACTTTGAGGTAATTCTTTAATATCTGTAATACTGGAAGTTCATTATGGGTCAAGTTAGTTAGGAAGCTTTTGTCTTTATTATCTTTGAAAGAGGTATCGAAGGTATTGAATAGATTGAACTGATTCTAGAAGATCAACTAGTCTATTATTTTGTCATTTTGGATTCACAGTTCTTGGATTCTTTTTTGTGTTATTCAATCTTTTCCTATCTTTTTCTTGTTGAACGTCTTGACGAATTCTTTAATACTAATGTCTATCGTATGCTCTCTCTATGTGGCTATTATCAGAACTGTCCCTAACTTTGGTAGTTGGTGCCAGATTATTGGATTTTCATGTCTAGCTTGTTTGACAAGCAGATCTACTTGATTATTGAACTTATCTATTCCATGAGCTTTGATCTTTATAATTTTCAAGATGAGATTTTTCTTTTTAATTAAATTTTTGATTCTACTCCATAATGGCCAATTAGTAGTCTTTGTCCATCTTTTTGTTGATATCTCCACTTGTGTACTGATGGACTTCCATGTCTTAACTGCAGTATTACAGTCAGAGAATATTGAGACTGTTGTATTTCAAGGAGCTATATATATTGCAGTTAGAATAGTCAATATTTCTGCCCTGATTGCTGATGGCCATGTTGATGCCCCTCTGAGAATTGCTTCACAACTTTATTGTCCTCTACTAGGACCCAAGCCAAATCCATTTCAAGCTCGCTATTTTTTGTTCCTTTTTTATATGATCCATCAGTGTAGAAAGTAAACTGAGTAGCTATACTTCTTCTATTATAATTCAGGACATCTATAATTTCATCTATATGTTTATTTGATTGAATAGCTTGTCTTATTAGCATGGCTTCCCAGTTTTCTATCTGGATTTTCACTTCTGGTCTAGACATTAGTAGAGTTCTTACATGTTGCCTTGTAGTTATATGCCATCTGTAGAGTTGCCAGGTAGGAGGACTTGTTTTCCTTTTTTCAAATTTTTATGTTTATTTAGCTGTGATAAAAGACGAATTTGTAATATATCTACTTTTTTTACTTGGGATGATCTATCTGATTGAAGTAAAGTATGGTTACTAGTAGAGTTGTACGTCAACTGGTATGAAACAAATTGAATTTGTTGTTCAAGAATAATGTCTTTCCCAATTTGTCCATTGTAGAGCTAGAGCAGGCTGCCCAATATATTTTTCTTCTATCTGGATAAGCTGGGAAAGCTTCAGTTTGGATATTGTAGCCTGTCCAGTTTAGTCTGTGCAATGACTTTTTTAGAAGATCATAATTCTCTGTCACCTTTTCTTAGATCTTTTTATATCAAAAAGGAATTGGACTTTTATATTTGTTGAAAAGAATTAGAATTGTTCTCCATTTCTTGAGCGTCATCATAGTTGAATTGATGATTTGATCTAAGAACATAATCTTATGCTTACAGAGTGATGGAATGGCTTTCTCATATTCTCTACTATTCTGCAATATTGACTTAATAGATAAGATACCTCCCTGATAATTAAAGGTTTTCTTCCATCTTCAACTTTGAAAGGTAATTTGTAATTCTTTGGCCAGAGCCATTGTTGCAGCTGCCAGGTTTCCTTTGGTCATCTTATATGAGTTTACAGGATTATTTAAGATATTTCCAGGTTCCCAGCTTTTGATTTGACTCTGTTTCAATCGGATTATAGTGGTCAAACCAGAGACCTCACTGTTGTTAAGCTGACATAATAGTGTTGATATATGGCTTTCTAACTGTATTTCCCAGATACTTTTGAGACCGTATATTTGTTTGTTATAAATGCAACTATTTGGTATTGTTCTACAGATTAATGCTTTGTTCTTGAAAACCTTTCTGAACATAGCTGTGATTTCATCATATGTCTTCTTATTCAAGTGTGTATGTTGCATTCTGTATTCTATTCTAGGAACCAATATTCTATTGATAATATAATGAGCATATTTTTCTATCAACTTCTTCTTAGATATTGCTTGAACTACCACCCTAATTTCTGATTTTATTAGATCAATAATATTCTGACTTTTTTGTTTTGGTCCCAACCAAATGCCAAGGAATCTGGCCTGATCCTTTTTGTCAATTTTATTAACCACGATATTCTCTATTTCAGCTTGAACCCTTCCAGGATCTTGAGAATTTTGATTAATAGTGAGAAGAATTGACTTTGTTGTATTAATTTGTGAGTTACTTGCTATGTAGAACTTTTTTGCTTCTTCCAGAATACTTTCCAAGTCTTTCTTGAATTTGGCAATCCATGTTGTATCA
>CAJVPT010000315.1:0-33034 GCA_910592055.1 Acaulospora colombiana
TTCGATGCACGCTCGATATCGCAAAGGCCTATTTATCTAATGTAAACCAATTTTTTCAACGTTTTCCCAGCACATTTTATTATTCGTAAGCCTAAATCATGCTCGTTAGACTTAAATAACGAAGTGATAAGGAAATATTAATGATTTAGAACTTGGAAACCAATGCACATGTTTTAGCGTTTACTTACCATACCAATATAAACGCAACTGTCCCTCATGGGAATTTTCCACAAGCTTTGCCTTAATTATTATCGATGAAGCTCATTCTTGAAAAAAATATGAGAGGTACACTTTCTATAAATATAAAAAATCTAGCATGGCTGTGCCGGTAAGACCAGGATGTTGTTTGTAAAATTTTTTAAATATTTAGGCGAGAAGTTTTCTACGCGAGTCAGTAAAAAGACAATGAGAATGCAATCGAATAATTTGCGTCCTTAAAATCGAGAATATCATAGCACTGTGCTTTATCAGTTCATAATAGCATTCATCACAAGAGCAGATAAATAGTTATCGGATGATTTCTTGGTTTGGGATCCATCCTGCAAGTTAATAGAAGACGAACATCGTATAATAGCGGAATTTTATTTATAGCATTATTTAAGAAACGTAACGGCACGATTAAATTCCAAGAAGATTATTACTAAAATAATTGCGTCTAAAAAATAATAGTCTAAAGTATAGATGTATATGCATGTGCGCGTTTCTTTTTTAAATTCAGAACATTATCGAATGCTTCATTGATCAATTGAAAATGGTTGCTCGTGATGAGCATAAAAATACGCCTTTATCACAAAAGGAATTAACTTTATTGTGCGATACCAGACCTTTTACTTTTTAACCCCTTTCCTTAACGCTTTTATTTCAGAATCACGTGCTTCGTACGTGCGCTGTAAAAATTCCTGTTTTTCTATGAACCTAAATTTTTTTGCGAATAGATAACCGAATGTTATTAAACGCACATAAGCTAATGCATTTGCACATAACAAACTCTTACCCATTCTTGTTATGATATTTGAGTTCATGAACGATTTCCTCTTTCTCCACATATTTCTTCCAATCCATCTTTGATTTCTCTAATGTATTAATTTTAACAGGTTTTTTGTTTAACGAAGCGGCCAGTTGGTTTAGATTGGATTTTGGTCTACCAAATTTTCCACGTTCTGCAATAGCAGCAGCAACGGGAGACCGGATTTTCTTTGTGGAATTGGATGGTGATTTGACGGGATTTTTCTCCTCAATCGACGAAGAGACGGGAGTTTCTGGTATGTCGCCATTTTCTTCTTTGTTAAGGCTCGCAAGGTAGGCTTTGCCTTCTTCTGAATCTATGCGAACTCGTCTTTGCTCCCTATATTTGAAAACAAATTAACCAATTAATATATAGTACATATTAGTGATACTTTGGATAATGTAAATATTACTAACGTCACGATTTCACCAGCAAATTCAAAGGTTTTTGATATGGTAATCATTTGATCTCCCAACGTTGAATTCTGAAAATCTGCGATCTATTACATGAGGTCGAAATTAAAGGTGTTCAAATAAGAATATTCATCTCGAACGTTATTTGACAGGCCCGTGTAGAACATTGATAAATAGCATGCATGTATAAAATTATGTCATCAATGTCAATGTCAATGATCTGCTCGGGTTTTTAGATAAAAATTCTATCTTAACCAAATTTTACTATATGCGGTACCTTATTTTCATCCAGTGTATTCTCTGTAGCAGGCTTCGATTGTTGCGATTTATCTTCATTCAGTGCTGTCCACAGGGCATCAATATTAGTTTTGTGGTTAGCCGCCGAAGATTCTGATTCCACTTCAGCATCCTCCTCATTTCGGTATCTTCATTCATTCATTCATTTTTTTGAAATACGCAAAATATTTGATTAAAATTGAGCCAAGCAAATATCTTCAGGGATGTGGTTTCTCACAAACCTTGCTTTCTTGCTTTTTTCATTATCGGTTTCTTCGGTCTCATTAATCTTTTTCCTTTTGCTTCGAGTCATTAATCTAGGCTCTACGTCGATACTATCATTTTCCTCTTCTCCTTCATAATCTTCGGCTTTTTTACGGGAATAAATAAATAGGTAAGAGAATATCTTCTTAAATAATATTTAGAAATCACATAATCAAATCACCATTTGGAATGAACTCAGATTCATCTGAAGAGTTCACATCAAATTCTTCTTGATCGAAAATCATTTTTCCGTCTTAACGCACAAAAAAAAAAAAAAAAAAACAACGTGCAGTGTTGGAAAAGTAGTTGAAAGATGTTGATCCAATCGGTTACAGTTTATATATACATTTATTGATTTGTGCTCATCATGTGACAAGTGATCATCAATGACGATCTTGAGTTCTATATTAGTACAAAGCATGGATGAATTAATTATCAATCGTTTTTTTTTTTTTTCGGGCACCATGAAAGGCGACAAAATTGCGCCAAAAGAGCTAACCGCGGGAGAAGGGAAAAACAGATACAAAGTAATCATTAATATTTCTTTTCTTATTGTATTGCATCAACCAATTGGTAGTTTAATCGTGAATTCAACTAATCATTTCGTTTTTTTCAGTACCAACCTTTTAACGTTCTTGTTAAAAATTTGAAAATCGATGTAACCTACCGATCCGATAAGAATCAGGATGAACCTGAGGTATTTAGGTATTTTGAATATTTTTGTGAGTGATCAATCCTCAATTCTATTGTACTAAGAAAAATCATCATTAAAATTTTATAAACACAGGGTCTCGGATCTTTTTTTCATGATTCTTTGGAATCATGGAAAGAATTCAACCTGTCGACACACTTTGCTGTTTTCGTTCGTGAAGTCTCTCGATACTGTCAATCATTACCACAAATAATATACCACAAGGAGGACATAGTTCGGATATTGGAGGATCACCTTAAAGTCAAAAATAGTCTTGCACTGGAGCCATTGTTGGAGTACGTGGGAGGTTCTTGGGAAATTTTCCATGTGTACTCTTCTAACAACGGGCGCTTCTTCTTTGTAGTTTGGTAACAAAATTAGCAAGAGATCTAGAAATCGAATTTTATCCATATTTTGAGCGGATAATAGCGGTGATAATACCTTTGACAAGACTCCAAGATGTGAAGACACTGGAGGTATTTACCAATTTCTATAATTTTTATCGTTCTTTAAATTTTAATAGCATTTCACGTTTTCTCTTTCATTCTTCTCGTGCTAACCATCTCAACCAAGTGTGCATTTAATTGCCTCGCCTACCTATTTAAATATTTGTTAAACCAAATAATAACGGATCTTTGCCGTGTATACTGGTAAGATTTTTTATGTTATTGAATCATACCATGTTTTATTCATTAACACATTACCACATCTCGTTCCAGCTTGATAGCACCCTTGCTGGGCGAAGAGTCTCAAAAACCTTATACGCGACGTTTTGCAGCCGAAGCATTTGCATTCCTTCTTCGTCATTCTAGGGGAGATAAACTTGTAGAAATAATAAATTGCATATTTGATTTATTTAATGAATACCCGACTAATGCCTACTGCGAGGGGTTGAGCATGTTATTCTTTGAGGCTGTCCAGGTACATCTCGAGCATTTATTATTGATCAAATGTTTTACTAATCCTCCAAAACTTCTTCGGCAGGATGTCGACAACAGCCTTCATGACGGTGGATTAACTTTAATGCGAGAATTGCTGAACAAGTTGTACCGAGATTCGTCGGCTTGTAACAATATTGGTATTTCTGGTATTAATATATGCATATATTACTTCGAGGGACAATTATTTACCATTCTTATGATTTTAAAAACGCGTTAGAATCCATTCCTAGCTATCGCGTGATTACGTCAACTACCATTGCACTCGTTCATTATGTTAAATTCGAGAATTTTGGCCCTTTGTGGAACTTTTATTTGGGAGAATTGGAAAGTCAATATAACCACCTTTTGTCAAATGGTATTGATGCCACAAATCCTTCCGAAGAACTTTTCATAAAAATTGGAATCGATTTATCTTTGGTGCATATATGTTTAACGGTGCGGAAGGGTAGCCGCATAAAAGGTAAGTCAAACACTTTATTGTAACAATTTTAAGTTGCGCATTCAATTAATTAATTAAGAATTACTACGCTTAGGAAAATTTAAACGTATTTTTGACGGCGTGAAAGATATCACTCCACATGCACTTGTCAAAAATTCTACATATGGACATCAGTTTTTTCAGCGCCAGTACTTTAAAACTTGCGTGTCATTAATTACATTGACGCAATTAGAGGAATTTCTTGCGGGAGGAAGTTTCATACTGGATAAAATTTTTAATTACGATGTACCTATGCGCGTATTTGTGATCAAGTTTTGATTTTGGGAGGGGAACATGAATTCGAATTTCTTTTTGTACCAAACTATAGGGCACCGATTGTGTTTTAGTATTTGCAAAGAATGTTGCAAATTTAAATTGGAAACATTATGCAAAAATAATGCTTCCCCACATTGTGAGGTAAGCTGTTGACGAGTGATTATTACCCAATTATTTGTATTCTGGCGCTTTTATTGACCTACGACAATTTTCAGATATTCTTCCATTCACTGGAGTGACAATCCAACAAAGATTACATTATTTCTTGCCAACCTACTGTCTGAAAAAAATCTATCAATTCCTTCAGGCACAATCTCGTCATTTATCACGACAAAGGGATTAATAAGATTTCCAAGCGCGCAATTAAAACATCAAAATAAGTGCATCACAGACGAGTTGTTGCACCTCTTAAACCAAGACTGCGATTGGGCCGCCGAAGCCAACAATCTAAATTTGATTGATATCGAGTCAGTAAGTATTTTCTTATTCTCCTTCAAGTTATTTGAGTCTAACACTACCTTTCATTTATCAAAGGAGAATGTGCATCTCCCCCATTTAACCCTGGTCTCCGCCGTTCTCACTATTATTCCACGCGTTCACGTCACATTCTCAAACGCGTTTGACTCTTTATCAACTTGCATCAAGACATTGTCGGAATCTTTGAAGCCCATTAAATCTACACAATTATCGGAACATGATGGACCTTTTGCCGGCAAATCGCCGTACTTCTTAATTCAAAATTTACTAGGTCAGGCTATTGATACCTTGACAAGTGTATGCCAAGTTAATTCCGAAGCTGACAACACGGAAAAGTTGGTCGAAATGTGGGATCTCATTGTTGATGAGATTCTATTAGAATATTGTGCCAATCATGTTGTGTTGAGAGGCGTTTCGGGGTACCTGAGCTTTTTAAGATCCAGGTAATGATATCGAGGAGTATCTTTTCATAACTTCCAAGAGGTCCGTTTTCTCTGACGAAAGCCCTATTCTTTTCTAGCAAGAAACATGATCACCTGTTTGGCACGAATAATCTTGAAAAGATATTCCCTCGTTTAAAATGCAATTTGAACTCCTTTATACGCCAACAAAGACTTTACTCGTTGAAAATTCTTTCGACTTTTGATCAGTTTCCTCTTATTTCTTCGGAGTCATCTAAAGATGATCAAGAGTTTTGCGATGTGTTTTTGATAGGCTTTCAGTTAGAAGAAATCGAAACGTCGATCGCGACTTCGCGTAATAAAATGATCTTGCTTAGAAAGCTAGGTTCATTGATATCCACAAAAAGGGTACCCGAATTTTATTCTGAAGTTGTGCCTTTGCTTTGCTTTGGTATGTGCGCATCGTGAATTTATTTATTAATTCTGTTCTGTCAATGATTTTGAAATTAACAACTGTTACTTGCTTGCTTGAAGGCATATTAACCATTAATTTTAGTGATCTGTGGTCTGATGCGATTAAAGTTCTTACCAAATCCGCGGAAATTGATCAAAATAAATTCTGGAACCTTATATATAATGAATTCACAAGGTTCAGGGATGATTTCGAGCTTGCTCGAG
Source organism: Acaulospora colombiana (assembly GCA_910592055.1). NCBI lineage: Eukaryota > Fungi > Glomeromycota > Glomeromycetes > Diversisporales > Acaulosporaceae > Acaulospora > Acaulospora colombiana. Next base: position 5,902 of record CAJVPT010000315.1, read on the forward strand.
TCGGGTTTTCCGAAAAAACCCTTATATCTTATTTCAAAGATGACCAATTATCATCAAGATCCGCATTCAGATCTGGTAGCATATCCTTCGAATGTCCAAATTTACTCAAATATAACAGGGAATCTGACAATTCACGGAACTTTATTTTTGATAACTTTGTTAATAGTTGTGTTTACCATTATATTTCAGTGGGTTTCTTTACTTTAATCTCGATTATTACTATTTTTTTTTTTTTTTTTTGCAGATCTCTAATCATTTATTTTCATTGGAACCCTGTAGTGTTGTTCTCCGGAAAACGATAGATTCGATCATTGGAATTATTATGGACTCCTCATAAAAACTCTCGTTGAAGTTCCTCACATTGCAGAACGGCACTCTCAGCAGTTGGTACCATTATTCCTTCAATTTACCAGCAGGAAGTATGATTCGACGAGCGGTGATATTGATCGAATGGATGTTGATATAAATCACGGGGACAGCGTTGGGGTGAACATCGTTAAACCAGAAACCTCCCATGGAGCAATGGATGTCGATGGTGGGGACGAAGACCGCGTCACGATCTTTGGTCAACCATCAAAAGGTTTCAAACCGAACATGATATTGTTCTTGAAACTCTTTTCGAAATTCAAGAATCCACGCGCTTTGTATAAATCTATCGAACTTGAAGACATCTACTTGCGTCTCTTGACAAAGGGAGATATTAAGATGCAAGCTCTGGCGTTAGACTGTCTGCTCACGTGGAAGCACAAAAGCATTGTTCCCTATGAAGATAACCTCCGAAATTTCGTTGATGAATTAAAGTTTAGGGATGAGTTGTCGGCATTTTCTTTGAATAGGGAAGGTGGGTCCATCGAATTTCAACACCGGGACGGAGTGATGCCTATTATTATACGTATTTTGTATGGTCGCATGATGGCAAGGAAGGGCAAGGAATCTTCGAAAACCGGAATGGGTGCCCGAAGAGCCGCGGTCATATCTGCGATAGCAAATTGTTCGGAATCTGAGATAGGATTTCTTGTCAATTTGTTGTTGGAACCATTTTCAGTTATCCGAAAACAAGTTGACATGATTGATGACGAGTTCAGATTCGTACCAAATTTGGATGTTAACGAATTTGTGTCTTATCGAAAACAACTTGGTTATCTGAATTTCCTTGGAGACTTACTTAAACAATTAGGGTCTTACATACTGCCTTTTGTTCCGGAGATGTTTAAGGTTGTTTTGTACATCGTTCATAACGCTCAAAAAATTCACACCGATGGTGTTATCCAAAGAGACGTGGTCGCCACAAACGATGAAGATGCCGAGATGGAGGTTTACGATCGTGGTCGTCAATTGAAATCGGTCAGGCAGCTTGGACTGAAACGAATAGTCGATTTTTTCAAGATTCCCTCTTTTTTCAACTATCGGCCTTACATGAAAGAAATGTTTAAATCGTTTATTTCCGTGAGAATTTCGAAATTGAACATTGAAAATACGCAGGCTCCATCTGCTCTGATGGAACTATTTTCTGTCTGGGCGTCAAAAAGGGATTATGTGCTTTACCTGGTTGACTATGATACCGATTTGCTTCCAAAAGTGTTTGCGTGTATTTCTTCTAAGAAAGTTCAGGACTCCGTCGTCTCAAAAGTCTTTGATATTGTGGAAAATGTTTTGAGGATGTGCGTGAATGAAATGGAAGTCGATGCCGACGATTTTCGGGCGGAGGAGGGAAAGAGTTTGGCCGGCAGAGTTTTAAAGCCTTACGTTTCAACATTATTGGACAACCTGGAATATGTCTTGACGCATTCGAGCAAAAGCATTTATTTTGGTAGAGATGAATTCTCCAAAAGAGAAATAGCCATCCTCTCCCAGATTGCAATCTACGTCGATAGCGGAGAGCAAGCGAAAAAGTTGGTGGACCTGCTTCTGCCGTGTTTCAGGAGAACCTCGCGAATTATTTCGGAAAAAACAAAAGTTGACATTCTACAAATTCTCATCAAATTTTTGCACATCATTCCGGGGGTATTTCCTCGTAGCGATTTATTCCTGAAATATTTCAATTTCATATCTCGTGAGTTTTCGATTCTACGCTCGCGAGATTGTCGGGCGTCCTTGGTTCGAGCGCTCGAGGAATTCTCCAAATTGGACGATTCTTTGGAGGAGATTGTGGGACTCGTCAATGATCTCAATTCATTCTCGACCAAATTATTGGGCGAACCTGATTTCGAACGACGCTTAAATGCTTTCAATCGCATCATCCACGAATCATATAAAAAATTCACTCACCTCCAGTGGCTGCCGTTACTTTACAACTGCCTGTTCTTCGTCCAGGATCCCGAAGAGCTTTCGATCAGAAATAATGCATCATTCTGCATCATGCGATTTATCGATCGAGTAGTGGAGTTTGACGCAAATCATGACGAACACGTTGATCAAGAAAATCTTCATAACCTTTTGATGCACGTAATGTACCCAGCGATCAAGAGAGGCATGAAATTATCATCGGAACTTGTTCGCATAGAATTCCTCGCAATATTATCCTATGCTGTTAAAAAATGTCCAACAATACCCCAGCTCTCTGATATGACCTGCTTATTGTTCCATGATGAAGAGGCAAACTTTTTCAACAACATTCATCACATCCAGTTGCATCGTAGAATCCGTGCACTCAAAAGGCTTTCGAATGAGTGCTCCGCAGGGAAATTGAGGAACGCTAGCCTGGTGCAAATATTTTTACCTCTCATCGGACATTTTATACTCGAGGCTGATCGCGTGGACCACGCGTTGGTTAACGAAACCATTTCGACGATTGGTATTATCGCGACTCGACTCAACTGGCGACAATATTATATCCTGTTGAACCAATATTTGAAACTTACCCCAAGGAAGGCAACCTTTGAAAAAGTATTGGTCAGAACCATCATCGCAATCCTTGATAGTTTCCATTTCGATGTTTCAAATATCGAGAGTCGTGATGTTGATCAACAGGCGTTAACCAAAAATTTGGATTCCATTGTTTCCCACGATGAAGAAAGTAATGAGCACTTGGACGTTCGGCAGAAAGATGATGAGTTGGGAGACGCTGACGAAGGCGCCGGCATGGAAGATGGTGACCTGTTGGATCAAGAGGATCAAATTGAGAAAGATTTGAAAATTGGTGAGATGTCTTCCGGAACCCAAGCTAAAAAAATTCACGACACCGTTGTTTACCGTCTTCTCCCCGAGCTTAAGCGATATCTGACACAAAGCGATGAAGGAAATATCACGATCCGAATTCCGATAGCATTTTCCATCACCAAACTGCTGAAGATTTTACCAGAGGAGTCACTTCGTTTCAATTTACCCGGCATGCTAACCACCGTCTGTCAAGTTCTGAGAGATCGTCGTCAGGACACCCGAGATATCACCCGAGACACCTTGATCAAAATATCAAAGTTTCTTGGTCCCCTGTACTTTTCATTTATAGTAAAAGAGCTGCAAGGTGCCTTAACCCAGGGATACCAATTGCACATTCTTGGATATAGCTTAAACCTCTTGTTGGCAAATCTTGTTCCGAGTTTACATGTTGGAGAGATTGACCACTGCCTTCAGATGATCGTCGACATTATGATAAATGATATTTTTGGTGAGGTCGGTGAAGAAAAAGAGATCGAGGAGATTAGGGGAAAAATGAAGGAAATGAAGGTCAATAATAAAAGTATCGAATCGTTTGAGCTTCTTGCAAAGATCATGGAATTCAAAAAAGTTGGAACTCTTTTGACGCCACTTAAAGAGATAATGAGGGAAACACAGAACACAAATGTACTGCAAAAGGTTGACGAAATTTTGCAGAGAGTTTCCGTTGGATTGGATGCGAATCCGTGTTTCCAAACAAAAGAGATGATCACCTTTTGTAGCGGGTTGATCTCTCAGAACCTGGACATATCCAAACCTGTGTCGAAAGTCAAGGTCAATAAAACCAGCATGGAGGTGAACTACACTGTTCAGCTTAAACGCGACATCACGGATCCCATCGATTACTTCGAGGCCAACTCTTACCGGTTCGTGCGATTTGGATTGTCAATATTCTTGACTGCCTTGAAACACGAAAAGTTTGATGTTAAATCTGAAGAAGGCCTTCAGGTGCTGGCGCCATTCGTGGACACCATTGGGAACTCGATGTATTCTAAACACGTGACCGTCAACATTCTTGCCATTAAGATCATGTGCATTATGTGTAAGCTTAATCTAAAATCCTTGGATAATGCTTTGCCGGTTGTCGTGAAGCAGACATTTGCCCTGATAAGGACATCGAGCTCTACGAACTCGGTGTTGGTTCAAAATTGTTTCAGATTGCTGGCAATCGTCATTCGCGACTGCAAACAAGTCGACTTAAAGGAATCCCAATTGACGTTTCTTGTTGAACTCATTCGACCCGACCTTGAGGAGCCAGAACGTCAGAGTACCACCTTCTCCTTGATCAGGGCTATTGTTTCTCGCAAATTCGTGGTTCCGGAACTTTACGACCTGATGCAGTCCATCTCCGAAATAATGGTCACAAGTCAATCGTCAATAACACGTGATCACTCAAGGCAGATCCTCCTTCAATTTATTTTGAACTATCCCCAGGGACGTGGTCGTCTTAAAAATCTGATCAACTTTTTCGTCAAAAATTTAAATTACGTTTTCGAAAGCGGAAGGCAATCCGTGATGGAAATGGTCAACTTGGTGATTAACAAATTTGGCGACGATCTTTTAATGGAATATGCGGAGATGCTTTTTTTGGCCTTGGTGATGTCGTTGGTCAACGATGACTCCAACAAATGTCGAGAGATGGCCGGTGCGCTAATCAAGATTTTGCTTCGAAGAATGGATGACCAGCGTTTGAGGAATGTTTACTTATTGCTGAATAACTGGTTCAATAGAAGCGAGAAGAAGAATATGCAGAGAATGGCCGTTCAGGTATATGGCCTTGTGATTGATGCTTTTGGGGAGAAGTTCAAGAAGCACGTAGCAGAACTACTGGATGTCTTGCGGGATGCATTGGCATCGAGTAAACAAGATTTGGAACAACTCGAGAATGCGGCCTCCGATGATGATGAAAGTTTGGTGGATAATGTGGATTGGGAATTGGGGTATTACTCGTTGAATACCTTCATCAAACTAGCAAAGAGATTTCCTTCGATACTTTACTCAGAGAAGAGGGTGCAAGAAATTTTGTTGTTGGTGGAGGGACATATTCTTTATCCGCATGCATGGGTGAGGCTAGCGTCTAGCAGGCTCTTTGGAATGTACTTTGCTGCGATCAATCCGGAAACGATGATTGCGGCTGGATCAAACGTATACATTGAATATTTGTCCAGGGACGTTCTAAGGAAACTTTCGTCACTTTTTTGTACTCAATTAAAAAGCGATCTATTGGGGCCAGAGCTCGCAATGCAAATTGTCAAAAACTTGTTCTTTATAGGCAAATGTTTTTATAATTTGCCATCGAAAAATGATGTTAATAATATGGTGGGAGAGGATGATAATGTTTCCGAGTATAATGAGGAGGATGAGGAGGATGAGGAGGATGAGGAGGATGAGGAGGATGGGGCTGATGAAAATAATCAAGACGATGAAGACGAGGAATCAATAGAACCGGGAAACGAGGATAAAAATAGGACCATGCATGCACCAGATTTAGATGGACCAAAATCTGGCGGGAACCCCGAGAATTTAAATCACCGCAAACCATCCCTTTATTGGTTATTCAAGAAATTATCGTATCAAGCGAGATTCGCTTCCATAAAAAAAGATGATGTTGATTATCAAGTAAGTATTAATTAATGTCATCGGTTGTTATGTCGCGAATTTATCGACAGCATATGTTTACTTCATTCTTATTAGCGCAAGAGCATATATCAGTGGATTGCCGCAATGATAACGTTTATGCCACCCGAAGAACTGGAACGATATCTGATTTTTTCAATATCGCCCATCTACCGATTCGTGAACGACGAGACCATCACGGGTCAGGATATAGGTAACCGTTCATTTCATTAATCGCGATTTGTAACCTTAACGTTTCATTCGGCGTCGACACAATCAAAACTTTGTGAATTACAGATAATCTTAAATTACTGGGAAGAGAAGTTCTCGATCTAATTAAAAAACGCGTTGGAGTGACCCAATTTCATTCTGCGTATAACCGAGTGAGACAACAGATATCGGATGTAAGGAGAGAACGTAGGAATAAACGTTTCATAAAGGTAAGATAGGTGATGCGTCTCCCGATTACTAAGAAATGCAAATGTAAATAGTAACCATTTAAACCCTGATGTTTGAAGGCGATTGTTGATCCCGAAGCGGCCGCCCAGAGGAAAATCAAAAAGAACGAAATGAAAAAACAAAATCGAAAAAGAAAAAGCCTCGAGTTTGCGAAACAAAGATTAAGATATGGTGCAACAAAAAAACGAAAAATTTTGGAATGATTGGGTTCTGGCTAAAAGTATTTAATCAAACGCGAACTTTAGACTTAATGATTTTTAAATTAATACACTGCTGTAAAAAAAAAGAGTGCATATTTGCACTCTCCGCTTTTTCTTAATCATCTTTTAATTGTAGATTTTCATATAGAACAAAAAGTAAAAAAATAAAAAAACAAACAAACACCGTTTTTTAAATGATGTGCAGTTTCTGTGCACAGTTTATTGTTATAATTCTACAATCCTGGACTACGAGTATTATTTTTTAGCACCGAGAGTTTGCAACTTGTATGCTTGTGAAACGAACATTTCAAATTTTCCTCGGACACACTTTCTCATAGCCACGTGTCAACAAACCACGTGATGATACAAATTGTCCTTAGTTATGATGACTGAAAATATTGGGAGGGATAGATTTGGAAAAGTATGGAGGACATTTTCAAAGAGCATTAGAAAGATTGTGGCGATTAACAAGATCAAAATTTCAAATGAAGACGTAGCAACCGCATTCCTTGACGAGGTATTTTACTCACTAACCTTAATAAAATAATAAAAATAGTAAACATTAAGCAATCGATATGTAAGTAATGTTATCACCGATATAGCTTTACACTGCACCAAGATGTCGACTTCGATGACGTTTTACGGAGTTTCTAAATACGCTTCAACCAAAGGATCTTCAAAAAATCCGAATAACTGCATGGTAATTGAATTCGCTGGTGGAACCTTGCGTGAATATCTTGATAAGAACCTTGAACGATTAAAATTGGAGCGATAAATTACGTATGCCCCAACGGATCACAAGTGCAATCATAGATGAATGTCGTAATGATTCGTATGTTTGTTGTGGATTTCAATTTAGCGTTCGGGAATATACATAAAACTTGCCGATTTTGGGATATCTAAATGATTGAGAGATATAACAAGCGCTCAAACCAATGGCCCCCCTCGGCGCAGTGCCATAAGTCCGATATTTTATAGTATCGGAGTTTTTTCATTTGGAGAATTGCAATTGCGGATCCGAATTGGCCATTCAAATTTCATTAGGTCGTAGATTACGTTTGAGGTTTATAAAGGTTTGTTGATGTTTCTCTTTGAGCATAATCATCTTATTCAGGTATTCATTAAATTTATTTAGCCCGTTGGAACAAAGATCCGGATGAGAGGCCAGAAATTGTTCAGGTTAAAAAAGAATTACTTGATTCGTTCATTAGATGCCACAATCGTGCTAAATAAATCAATCGTACACGATACATCAGAGCCTTCAGAATAATTGCAATAAATACATGGATCTTACAATAAACAATGAATGACTTTTTTAGAGGATCGGAATCGGAAGAGTTAGACGACTTATTTGCACAGTATATCAGCTTATTGCTTCACATTGATATACAGTAGTTATTGAAAATAATCAGAAAACGTCATCGTAAATTCTAAATTTATTGATCAATCGTCAGGAGAACTCAAAATTTGCCTTAGTTCTTGGAACTTTTTCACCAAAATAAAATGAGAGAACATTTCGGTGGTACCGGGGATCGTCTGAGGGTGGAGATACTGTACCTATGGACAATGTTCCCTTGGTTATTGTTACATAATTGGGATTGGAATTACCCGAGATGATACGGAAGCATTCAATTGGTACCGAAAATCGGCTGAGGGTATGGACAATGGCTTCTCGGACGTTGCTACCAATATGGAATTGGAACCATTCGAAATGAAGGGAAATCGGATTATTAGTTTGAAAAGACGAAACGAAGAATGGATTAATTAAATGTCACAGTTTTAATATACTTTCATATTTAAATTAGAATTTCTCAGAAAACTAAGATAAACTTTTCTGAATTCATTTTAAAAAAATACACTTCACCACGGCGCCTCATATTCATTATCACCCAATTCTTTAACGAGCACTTCTTGCAGGCGCGTCTTCATTTATACGGAGGAATTTAAACGAGCAGGAATACGCAAAACTTGGAGAATAAAACTTTGCAAATTATCAAAAGCCTAGCAAGTCGATTGGGGGGGGGGGGGTTTTTTTTTTTTTTCCTGTATTCATAGAATACCATAGGAATAAACGAGCGATCGTTTTGTGTCCATCAAAACAAAAATCCTTTAATCTGTATAGAGCTTGATCATCATAAATAATTATAAAATTTTCTTTCTTTTTTCTAAAAGGCGCGAGTATAATATAATTGATGGTTTTTTTTTTTGCCCGAAATTTTGTCTCAATAAATACTGACGCATAAGAACGGCGTTAAACGTTTAAAATTGACCGATAACCTCGGTTTTTTAAAATAACAAACGGGCGTAAACATTTTAATTAAGAATATTGAAGGATTTGAAAAGTCAATATCCTCACTAAATTTAGTAAGACCTCTTAAGGAAAATGGAATCCGATTCGTATAGTGCGCAAAAAACATATTGATCCGAGGAGTTCTACGGACAAACGAATCTTCCACAATCACTAACTCAAAAAACAAGAAACTAATGTATCCAAGGAGCTTCCACCATATTATTTTCCGAAAACCGTGTAACGAGAGTATACGGTTACTGCAATACGGAATAACATTGGATTTAATACAAGCGTTTCGTCATACGCACGTGCGAGAATAAATTACACAAAATGTCATCTGACCTACTGGTATGATCTACATGTTGAAAAAATACGCTCGACACAACTACCATAATCGTCTCTCTCTTGTTCAAATAGAATGACGTTATTTTCATTGAGAATATCGAACCCATCGACAAAGTCTCTCATCCTCGAAACAACACCACGGTTGATATTCAGATCTTATGGATTAGCTGTTTCACGTATTTGCGGTATTACCATAAAGAATGGTAATGGTAGGAAAAAAATTTTTGATTCTAATAAAAACAAAATCAACGATTGGGAGGCCAAAGAAAGAAATGAGGGTCTCGTTAATGTAAGAGAGGATGGAATACGCACACGGAAGTATAAGAAGCCACAGATCTTCCAGTACGTGGGTTCAAACAAAAGTAATTCAGGCAAAGGTCCTTTCATTGTGAAAAAGTCGCGCACTCAACCATCCTCACTGCCAACATCGGCCAGTCAAGATAGACATGAGAGATCAGGTGTAGTTGAAGAGGCATCCCAACGTAAAAAAAACAAAGCCGCGATCAGTCTAAGCAAAAATGAAATTTCAAAGGAGAACGATTTAGGAACCATCAACTCATTAGAACATGGGAATAATGATGCCGGGAAAATAATAAATCCAAGGAGGGCAATATTAAGAGCAAATTATAAAACCTTTTGGGAAGAGAACATACTAAGACCGAATTTACATATGTTGGAGCATGGTCCGTGTCGACGTTAACTTCAAAACTATGTTTGATTATTTGATGTTAACTCATTGTTGATTATCTAACTCTAGATTTCCTATCTTGGTGTCGAGGAACCAAATTATCCAAATTTTACGATTGTTTTAAAGGCATGGATTGGAAAAGCATAATATATCTAGACAACGAGCAATTGAAAGAACTAGGGGTTGGCAGACCAACATCCCGAAGAATTTTTCTGCAAAGCTTCAAGTATGCCAAAATTGCTCTGGTGGGTATCCGCTTTCGTTCGATTTGAGGGAACGATGCACTTACACATCCCCTAAAAATTGTAGGAAAAAGAGATGAACAAAACTTCTTCGGATAAGTATACTGAAAGGTACGGTATAAAACAAGTAACACTGAACGATGAAGATTCCATCAAACGAGCGGAAAAACAATTGAGTGAAGGTGAACTGCATGATAAACTGATCAAACAAAAGCAAGAAAGATACGACAGGTATGACGCAAAATTTGCGACATATTCAAGGGAGAGACGAAATAATGAGAACGCGCAGAATAGTAAAAATGATGATAAAAGCAATTCATAAATGTGTGAATAATGTATCTTTATAAATAGAATTAAATCATCAATTATACGGTATCTCTGTTAAAAAAAAAAAAAAAAATGATCCGAATTTACCTTAAATAACGCGGTTCCACCAAATAGTTGGATGCTAACTTTATTACAAAAAAAAAAAAATCCCATCTTTCTTATACCTCCCGAACGACAACAATCAAATTAAATTAATGAAACAGTTGTAAGGAATTAAAAATAAAAATTTTTAATTTATTTTTTCCAAAGGAATAAATCTAATTGGATTAAAAGACGAATTCTTTTTTTGCCATGCTATCAAAATACCATTTTCTTTGACACGTACTGTATTTGAGTGAAACATTTCAACAATAACGGATGTTGTTGCCGAATTAAATTGAAGCGGGCGGACATTGCTATGCTTAAATTTTTAAGCTTCTCGAGTTTTTGTCCGCTGACGTAATATAATTTGAATTTTCACGCAAACGAAAGTTCAATGATAGCCTAAGCCAATTTGAGTTTACAAAAACCGAATGCAAGCTAAAATACCTTAAATTTAAACTCGAGATCAAACGAACGTAAACTTTGGGGGATGAATTTCGTGAAACAATCCGAAATAATTATCACAATTGTTTCGTTCTTAAAACCACATTACTCTCTCTCCGAGATTTCGTCATCATCATTGAGATATGGTTTTTTTTGCGTTAGACGAATTCTTGCATCCATGGGAGACATTCTTTTTAGAGTGCACCATTTGGATCTTTTATCGTCTACGCGTCCGCTTCGAGTGAAACACAAACTCCGAAATACAAATGATCGACAGCAATTATTAATTCAATTCTTTATGAAAGATCGCGTTTCAGACAATTATTAACCTCAAAATGATTATGATGAGGTTCCATTCCGATTTATATGGAGAATGTGTTCCCAAACGGTTAAACTGGCTTTTCCATATGCGCAAAGGAGTTCTTATATTTAAAATTCAATGTAGCAATTTCGAGATAATTACGGAAGGTGCCACACGCCCTCGACCTGTGATCATTAAACGATACAGTATATAAGCCTTGGCAAATTGCTTGTGACCCTGGAAGCACCACATGATACAACTACGACTGAAGCACCGTTTACTCACACTCCTCGTCCTATTGGCTTGTCATCATGTCTCCAATGCCGAAGCGTTTGCATACGGACAAGAGAAAGTTCGAGGAGTTAACCTTGGTGGATGGTAATCAACGATTTTTACGATTTTTTGCAAATTTTGATTATTTGGTTTGCTGCAGCTAACCTTAAACTGGCGCACAAAATATCTCATAGGTTGGTAATTGAACCATGTGAGTATAATTTCCGAAATAATTCTTCATATCCGTGTGCCACATCCTTTCATCATTTCCTTCTCATACCTCGACCATGATTAGGGATTCGACCAAGTTTATTTGACCAATTTATAAACTCCACCAAGCAAGCCGTAGACGAATACACCTTCACACAAATTCTCGGTTACAAAGAAGCCAGAAGACAACTTCGAAATCATTGGGATGATTGGGTGACGGAAGATGATATTAGCACGCTGGCTTCTTACGGATTAAATCACTTGAGGTCCCTTACTTTGCGTTTAGCGTAAATTCCGCATGCTACTATTGAACTTTATTTTTCGTGTAAACAGGATTCCAATAGGCTATTGGGCATTCGACAAAAAACCAAATGAACCATTTGTTCAAGGAGCTTACGATTACCTCTTGAAAGCTGTAATATGGGCGAAGAAATATAATATGAAAGTTATATTAGATTTGCATGGTGCTCCCGGATCCCAGGTGATCAATAAAGAATGATAAATGTTAAGGGAGATGGGCCATATGTTCGCGGTGCGACTTTCCATACGTGCGTTCTTTTTCTTCCATCATAGAACGGATTCGACAATAGTGGTCGACGAGGTCCCGTCAGGTGGCAAACCGGAGATCCGGACAACATTCCACGCACTATAAATGCTGTGAAGATTATGACGAGGCGATTCAGCCTTTCGGAATACAAAGACACCGTTACGGCGATCAATGTCCTAAATGAACCTGCCAGGTAGAGTCTTTAAGCGCGATCTTTCATCGGCATATTCAAACGTATAACTTCACATCTTTTATAACCGTCGCAGCTGGGGAGGTAATCAGCTCAACGTCACCCAGGGATTCTACAATAACTCATATGATGCGGTTCGTGACATTAATAGCGAAATCTTGGTCGTATTCCATACCGCCTTCCTTTCTCTATCTACTTGGCGCGATTACCTGAACTCACCGAATTTTTCACGAGTCACGTTGGACACCCATATTTACACCGTATTTGATTATTACACCCTAAAGTTGAATCATGCGCAGCGAATAAATTTAACGTGTTCGAATAAATCTGATATTGAGAACTCTACTGCTAATAACGTGTGGACATTGGTTGGTGAGTGGTAAGGATTCTCGGATTAGATTTTTGTGTTCTCACATTTTACACAGCATCACGCAACTTACGCGATCGCATCAATGTATGTAATATGTATACTGTATGAAATAGGTGTCTTGCAGACACCGATTGCACGAAATGGTTAAATGGTTTTGGAAAGGGTGCAAGATACGATGGAACTCTCGATCCGAGAACGGGACCCGTGTGTAAAAATTGTAAATGTCAAGGAACAGAAGATTATTGGAACTGGACTCCGGAATATAAGAAATTCCTTTTGGATTTTGCGTCTGCTCAAATGGATGCCTTTGAAGCTGGGTGCGCGCTAATTTTTCTGCATGCTTTCACTTATCATCTTCTCGATCTTCAATTTCGTTGTTAAACATAATTTTCTGCATGCTTTCACTTATCTTCTCGGTCTTCAATTTCGTTGTTAAACATACATAAAAAACTTGTGAAAATTAGGATCGGTTGGATTTTTTGGAACTTCAAAGCAGAGGCATCACCACACTGGGATTTCATGTTGGGCGTTGAACAAGGTTGGATCCCACTTTCTCCCAAAGATCGAACTTACAATTGCTCTGTCATACGTGTTGATGGTTGATGGAAGAAAACCAATATCAAAAGCGAATGCTTTTTTTCTATAACCGATTTTTTAAACGCGTCATCTTCACGTGATCTGTGAAATTTAAATTACATAATATGACGCCCTAGTATTTTCTTGGTTGAATGGACACAACGGGACACGGTATGATAATGCCCAATCCTAACAATCGGAGCCTTTGGGGTTATCAATAAATATTACGTAGTTTTTATCTATTTTTCGCGCATACACGCATTCCCTTGATAAGTACACGTGAGATGATAAGTTACAATATTAATGAAAGTGATTGTCTATTGATTGCGTTTCTGTCATGTGCGCGTCGAATCCGTAGTGTATTTTACTGCGGAATTCAAAATATAGTACACAATGATCAACACCGCCCTATAAAGAAACCCGGCATGTGCAAAATAAAGGACTTCTTTAAATAGATCAGTTCATTGTCGTTAGGTCGAATTTTTCACACCAAAAAAAAAAAATTTTTTCCCTCCTCTGCTGCTGACCTTGTAATATTTCAGGCCTCGACAAAGTAAGTGTAGCACGCGAGACGTTTGACACGCTCTAAATAAAAAGTACCTAAAGTCCGCTCTCGCCTTTCAGCCGTTTTTTTACGGGGCGTAAAAAAATTCTCTCTTTTCGCGTGCGCTTTCCGATCTTGTCTATCCACAAAATTTTGATCTTCACATATTTAACATTTCATACGCAAACAGTTTTGGCTCTAGATAAACTGTTACGTGCACGACTTTTAAATATCGCAGCGGCCGACGAGAAATAGACTTGATATGATGGAATATGATGAAGAAGTTATTATCAAGCTTCGCGACACGTATTCAAATGGGAGCAGTGTCATGAACGATGCGGTCCATGATAAAGCGACCTCGATGTCTAACAACACAGCGGATCTCAATATGATGATGGTACAACAAAATAGTGCTTTACCCGACGCATATAACAAGATATCCTTTGCCGAATGGGTGAGTCCATGTATGACCTTCGAAGATGAACTTGCGTGCCCATCGAAACTCACAATTATTGGCATTTGCGCATAATTTGGAGCACAGGGGGAAGAGGATGGCGATTTTGAAATCGATGAGGAATACGCCCAGACGTTGCATTCGCAGACATTACAAGATGGCACCCTAAAACATCATCAAGAGTTCATGAGTGACGATTGTGGTGTTAGAGTAAGGGCGGAGGAAATTAAGACGCCAGAAAAGGTTCGGTCGACGGAGAATCAAAACGAGGAAAGAGTGATGTCACGTGATGATTCAACGAAAGGAGTTGAAAACATGGAACAAGGTTTATCGGCTCAAGTCACCGAGGTACCTCTCCAATCTGTTTTGATTGATCAAAAAGAAGGTTCAATTCTGGAAGGTGAGATCATTAAATCCACACAGTCCGAGAAGGGAAAAAAGAAGGGGACGAGGAAGACGCCCGGACGGAAGAAAGCCAAAGTCGATATCGAAACAATTCGGTACACGAACGACCAAAGGTATTCGGCCGATGAGAATAGCGACATTGAATCGTCAAAAGGTGAACATTGTGATAAGTTCAAATTTTTCGTGATGCATTTCTTTGTTATCATTATCCAACTTACTCGTATGTTTGCTGTTTCAGAAGACTTGGACTTAACTCCGGCGGTAACAAAATCCGGCCGAAAGGTTCAAAAGCCAATATTCTATAATCCGGCCGGATCCGAGCGGAAAATGAAATCGTCAGATATTTCAAACGATCCACAAAGAATGCTCGTCGATTCCAGGAGGACACCGGTCAAGAGGACTGCAGGTGAATAATTGACGTGCGCTAATATTATAAAAAACGGAATTATACCCATGTTTTGTTATTTCTCTTTACAGAAAGGCAACAGCCTAAGTCAGTCAAAAGTTCGCAAAACAAAGCTTATGATGTTTTAATGAGTGTAGATCACGCCATGACTCCAACACCAATTGTTCACAAAAGTGTACAACGAAGTGCACTGGAGAACAATAAAGTATTTAATCAACTTTTGGACACTCACGATTCACCTAACCTTGCTTTTTCCAACGAAGAATTAGAGAGTGACGACAGCATGGTATGCTACCACTGTCAAGAAGGTCTTTCCGAAAAGGGGAATTGGATTATCCTATGCGATAGTTGTGATACTCCCTACCATCAATTATGTCACAAACCAACTATCAGCGATGAGTTTGCGGGCTCGGAGAAAGAGTGGAAGTGTCTTGGTTGCGTCGATTTCACCAACGTAAACAAACGCGCAAGGACCGATGGGCGCAACCCTACAGGAAAATCTCGAGGAAGGCCGAGGAATGAAAAATCCTGTGTTATAAGAGATAGTACGCCCACATCCGAGGTTTCAAAAGAACAGTCGAATGATTTTGTGACGTCGGTAAATAGAGCTGGTTCGGCTTTCAAGTTACTGACGTGCAAGCAAATAGATACATTATTGACGCGGGAGCAGGTGATTTAAAGATACCAATTCAGGTTGACCTTCTTTTCCTCTGTGTAATTATAATTTTGCAATTGATTTTGATGTAAATGAATTTTATAGAAAATAGAATATTTCTCCTCTCTATCAAAAGAAATCTTGGTGAACCTTTTGCTCCTGGCAGAACAAATAGCGCCCAATATCCCTTTGTACCCGGCAAATATCCTGCAAAAGTACAGCGACATTAATGTGTCTAAATGTGGAAAGTCTAATAATAAATTCGACTTTAAAGCAAAGGCGGAGGTGGCGGTGGAAGAACCCACCGTACACATGGACACACCGGAGTCATTGGCCCAACACGAAACAGGTGAAAATTCCATCTTGCCAAAGAGAGAAATTTCAGAAATCATGAACCCTGAAAGCACTGTAAGTTCCTTACCTAGTACGAATGTTCCAAAAAAGGATTTTGCTTTTTATGTTGACACATTCATAAAGGCAATTATGGCGATGAATCAACCAAATGGGAGTTCTGCACACAGTATTTATACTTGGATAAAGAGGTAGAAAATTTATTTAATTATTGACCCGTTCATTCGAGTGCTCACGAAATTAAACTTTAAGTCGTCTCGATTCCCAACAGTAATTATACAGTTCCCGAAAAATTTCAAAATCACGCGAAAAAGCATCTCTTCGATGCTGTCGCGCAAGGAATTATAGTGAAGAACACAAAAATGACGTATAAATTTAATGACTCTTATATTCACATGCTGCCAAAGGTAAGAAAGATCTAATCTTTCATGTGAGATTTTCGGTTGGACATGTCAAACCGATGAATGGCTTATTTACTGTATATTGTAGGGAGTTGGAGAAAATCCTTTCAAACCGTTGAGTCAGGCCAATCACGAAGGACCGATGACACAGAACAATCAAATGACGAAAGCCAACTTGGAGGTGATTTTGGATCAAAACAACCACCAGCCTGTTTTGAATAATAATATTGACGAAATTAAAAGTCAGAGCAATCAGATGAATTTAGATTGTCAAGGAAGAAATTTCTACAACAGCGGTATTCACGACAATCATTCAACTATATCTAACCGTGAAGGTCAGAATCAGGGCGGCCAATTGACACCGAGTTGCCACCAAAGAGGTCTCGGTCAACTCAACAACCAATCGAATTTGGAACAAAAACCTACCGATGATCAAGCATATCAAAATTCGTCTCAGCAGATGCTGTCCGCAACTAAACCCGAACATAAAGATACCCTGCCAAGTAATAACGCAATGAACATACCGACCACTATCCAAAATCAAAATATCAATTTCACGAGGCAAGAGCAATTACCAAAAAACGATAGAAACCCAGTGCCCGTTTCCTCAATCGTGAATTGCAACATCGCACCACGGCCCAGTCGAATTCGACCACCCAATTCATTTCTGACGAATCAATACCTGACGGTACCCCGACAAAACATTAACCAAGGACTAAATAATTTTTCCCTGTCAAGTCAATCTTTGTCCATGCTGGGTAACGGGATGGGGTCTCAAACAATACTTCCGCCGATCAACCCTCAACAACAACAACCGCATTGGCCTACCTCGTTCAACCCGTTCTACATGATCCCGAACACAAACGATAGTCAGTTTGGATTGATGCATGCCACTTACCCTACTTATGGTCAGAGCCAACAAACTTCGAGCTACAGAGGTCATAACGGAATGCAAAACGATGGTTCCCTGTTGAACGGAAATCATGGTGGGCAAAACATTAATGGTTCATCTTTGCAAGAAATGGGATGAGTTAGATAAGAGTCAAAGATTGGATATTAAGTTCGTCAACAACCTTACAATATAATATGAATTCATTTAATTTGCACTTAAGTCAGTCCCTCGATTTATCAATAATAAACAAGACTTGAATTTAGTCATAAAGATAGATCTAACTCTCGAATATGTAAACTCTGTATATTACGGTACATAGAAAATAACCCGTCTTTGGCAATTTTAGTATCGTTTTAGAAGATCGGTAACTTTACAAATCTTTCTTTAACTTTTATCTGATGTCATGTATGTCGACCTCTGCCCATTTTTTTTTTTTTTTTTTGCAATCTACCTTAGTCTTATAATTTTGACATCTGATAAACATCATCTTAAAAATTATGGCATCTCTATTTTATTGCTTTGAAAATAATATACTACGACTGAGCATTCGAGTCGACAAATGAAGAGTCTTGTTAAACATCACTGTAATAGCTTGTTCTTATGGATCTAACATCCATTGGATGGGGTCCAGTGACTGCAATGGCCGCCTCATCTAATTTCGAGCTCAAACATAGATAGCTCTTTTCACACGTACAGTCATCTCAGAAAGTGTTTTCATTGGAATGTATAAAAACATATGCACTTTGTTCAGGATATACAGTATTTATCAATAAACCTTGGTAGAAGAAAAAAATTTATTAAACCTATAATGCAGGTTAAAAAATTACAATAATTTGATAATTAGATTACTTTTACAATTTGTTCTAGGAAAAATCAAAATAATATCATATATTCTTCTTATTAGGTTAGTTTGTAAATTAGTTTGATTTTATTTATAAAATATGTCATAATTATAATAATGATAATACATGATCAATTATATACAATTGAATATCAAAGGTATTAAAAAAAAAACTCTTTTCACAAATCTCTCAGATCCTTAGAAATTTCCTTTTTAGGTAATATATCCAAGGAAAGAGATAACACACATAACTCAAAACATATACTCTCTCACAATATTAATACACAGTGAACATCTTAGTACAAAAAACAATACTTCGTATATAGCTCTAATCTAGTGACCACTGAAAAAAACATAACATAAAGTATAATCTTGACTCTTTTCTTTTTGCTAAAGAGAAGGAAATAGGTCAACATAAACTAATTCACAATCAGAAAAAGGGAGCCAATATCAACTTCACAGAGCTTGCAGTTAGGCCAATATAGGTTGACACCTTTCTTGACATTACAAGAAATCCTAAAGCAAATAGGTTTGTTTGATAAATCAAATAAACCTCAAATCCTTCAAGACCCAGAAGAATATCAAAGCTCCTCAAGATCTAAACAGTCTAATATATATATCTCATCTCTATACATATCAAAACATATCACCAAAATAGTGTAAACATATATATATGTATAAAGTTGTTATTAAAACAAGTTCAACAAAAGTCCATCATAACAGTACAATAAAAGTAACTTAAATTGATAAGCTTATCAAATACAACTATTACAATAGAAAGTAATTAACATAAACAGAGTGTCAGGGATCTGTAAAAACATAACAAAGTTAGTACAAACAGGTAAACAACCTAGTCAAAAATAAAGAAATGACACGTGCCTAATCAAAACAAGATTAAGACTTATACAAAAACAAGGAATAGTAAAAAACAACAAGCATTATATGTAAAAGCTTGTCAACAATTACTAAAATAGCACCAAAGACATATATTAATTTGCTCATGTAACTATTTATAATACAACACAACAATATGACAATAATATCAATCCATATATCTTATTATGAATAAAGCAAAGCAAATATTTCAGATAATAAATAATAGAGAAGATGATATTATTAATATTATTAATACACTAGTTCAATTAGCAAAAAAGCATGATGAACAGGTAAACTATGGACTATGCAACAAATTGTCAAACAAAAAGATATAACCAACCACAATAGCATGATAGCAAATGCCCCAGAAACATATATCATACAGAACAGCATTATCATCAAAATTCTAAGAATAGATAATACAACATTCCATAAGGAACAAATTCTTATATAACATATCACCTTTCTTTGACATAAAGGAAAGGGAAAGGAAGTGGATCTGCTTCAACCCTATATAGAAGATAGATACTTGGATATAATCAAAGAAAAATTGATAAAAACACCATCTATTTTAATGAAGATCACTATTGATATAAAAAGTGGATCAAAATTAGATAATGAAATAACAATAATAAAAAGTTGAGAACAGAAGAAAATAGAAGCACAAACTCTTAAAGGTAAAATTCAAGACCATAATATAAGTAAGTGCAGTTCATACACAACAAGAAACAAGCAAGCAACTCAACACTAAATCCCTATTTCATAAACAAAAAGAGCAAATACAAAGTAGGGACAATGACAGTCAATATTCCAGGAAATAATAAAGAAAAAACCAAGACATATTTGGGTAGTATATTAAAATTGCTACAAAATAAGTGCAATCTTCTTCACAAAGAATTTATCAATAGAAATGAATAGTTGAGTTTCCATTTAGAGGAAGAAAAAGATCTTCTCAAATGTTTAGAAGAGATAAATAGAAAGAAAAAAGTTTTCAGTTTACAACAACTTGAAAACACGAGTACCAACCTAATATAAAATATAGAGATATTAGACAAGAAGATCTTTCAATCAAGAAAAGAGAAAAAGAAAGAGAATATATAATATGTTAACCTAATAGATATAGTATACAAAACTTCACAACACCTCATAAAAGAATATCTCAAAAGGTATGGTGAAATGCGAAATATACATATCTATAAGATCAAAATAAAAACAAGAGTCAAGGCTTATATCAAGTAGTATAGCTATCTCAAGACAAACCCAGAAACATTATGGATAACCCTTTTAGGAACAGAAACTATTAAAGCTATCTTCTTCAAGAAAGAACCAACAAATAAAGAGATTAATGACATTCTAATGAAAAGAAACAAAAACTCTACAAGACTACTAGGTACAAACAAGTTCTACTCAAGTTTGATAGCCAGGGCACTCAATGGTACAGAAGTGAAAGCATGTTATATTCCAAGAAACCCCTTTACACTAAAGAAACAAAACTTCACAGTTATATGCTTTACATCAAGAAAGGCTTTCAACAAAGCTGTAAATGACATATTTTCTTGTAAGGACTATGCCTATTATGAAGTATAAAAAATACAGTAACAGAAAATAAAAAGACCTATAATATTGAAAAAAAAGAGCCAAAGCATAAAATAGAAAATTGAAATAGACAATAAGGTACCTATAGACTCATTATCTGACAATAAATTGATCAATTCTTCCTCATCTTATAGTAAGAATCATCAATCTCCAAAAAGGCAACACCCAAAAGATCTATTTTCAAGAGATTAAAAAAGATTCTATAGAACTCAAACTGGTAGGGAAAGATAAAAAAATAATGAAAGACTTAAGAACCCAGCCACAGGAAGCAATAGAGAACCTATTGGCAACCCAAGGCCTAGCCAGTATAGTAGTTTTGACAAGCATGTGTCAAATATAGAAATAGAAAATGAAGAAGACCCACTATACCATATCTTAAACAACTTAAAAAAGTTAAGTAGCAAAATAGCCAGAATAGAAAGTAGAATAGCTCCTAATAGACAAATAAGATACAGTAGAAGAGAGACAAATTGCTTCTAAAAAGGTATACCAGTTGTTCAAGATAATAAGCAAGAAAATGAGTCCAGTTTATCTTCAGTAGAAATTTCAAAGAAAGGCAAATATAAACAAAAAGAGCATAACAGTGTAAAATTAGATAATTTGGATCTAGAAAATTTTTACAAAATGAAAAAACTGACTTTTTGAATAAAAAAGGGAAAAAAAAGAAAAGCAAAATAACAACAGAGATGAGAAAAATGATATTGAAAAAAGGGTAATAAGAATAGACACACACAATATATGGGGTATCATTGATATAACTAATCAATATAGTCTTATAAAAGACATATGTGAACAAGGTATAGGGATAATAGGATTGTGTGAGATCAAGTTAATGCATAGTAATACAAAATAGGTTTCAGTAATCAGAAAGAATACAAACACTTTCATAGTACTGTAATACAAAATGGGTTTTAGTAATCAGAAAGAATACAAACACTTTCATAGTACTAACAAAGATATCCTATATGGTGCAGGAGTAAGTCTACTAATAAGAAAAGATCTCAAAAAACAAGTAGCATCAGTAGAGGAGGCAGATAACTATATAATCACCATTAACATATTGACAAAGAAGAACAAAATCTGTATTATACAGATTTATATTTCATTAGATAGATATAAACACAAAAAAATACAAGACAATCTAATAAACTATATTGGAAAAAAACATAGGCAGGACTTTTATACAATTTTAATGGGTGACTTTAATACAGAATACAACTTATCAGAGAATAGAGCATCCTTATCCAGGGCATGTTTCAGATTCTTATGGTGCTAAAATTCTTCTATTTAACTTTCTTAATGAATATGGTTTTTTAGATATACAGTATAAGTAATATGGGAAGAAAAAGACAAAACTCTTACAAGGCAAGATGCCACAAGCAATAGCAGAATAGATTTCATCTGGATATCACAGAGTTTAATAAAATATACAATTCTACAATTTGACAATCAAGGCATGAAAGAAACTACCAGAAGTAATCACATTATGCTTTTGATAACTCTATATAATGATAATCTATTCATAAGAAACAAGACCATTAAACACTGCACAATATTCAAAATATAAAGGATTGATCTAAAAGAAACATCTCTCAAACAATGACAAGTCTTTCAAGAAAACAAGAACTATAAACTCAAAACTTTTTTAAAGTCTATACATAATAAAAAACCTGATTAAGATAAAAAAAAACTACTAACAAATAAAATCTGGAAAATCTTTGAAGATCTAATTTGTAGAATATCTTTTAACAAATTAGAAATCAAAAAACTAGTATTAAATAAGAAGTAATAATACAAACACAGTACAGAATTTATGTGATAGAGAAGAGCTCTTCAATTAAAAATAGTTTTTAAGAAAGTGGAGATATCAAAAGAAATAACAAAGGTATAGGAGCTCAGTGTGGCTATTGACAAACATAATACCATCCATAATTCACATCATCAAATAAAAAACTATTGCATCCAATTCAGCATCTTCAACATTCCCTGGATACCCTTGAAAAAAAATATCCAAGATGCAATAGAAGGGCTCAAGTTTATAAATCAAAACTTAAAAGTCAAAAAAGTAAGAGAAGATCAAATCAGCTTTAGAATTAAGATGTGATGATCTCAAACACAATCAAAAGAAGATGGTAAACTCACTAACAAATAAAGAAAGAAGTAAAATAATACTTGACTAGATCAAAATCAAGCAAGATGATATGGAATACATAATGACAAACAATAAAGAAATTGAAAAAGAAATAAGAAGATATCATCAAGAGATCTTCAAAAAGCGAGATATCAACTTTGCCAATTTTACTGAAGAGTAGAAAAGGAATATGATTCTAAACAGTACATTCAAGATGTATTGTACAACAATTTTTTAAAACCAATTACACAAGAAGAATTGGAAGAAACTCTTCATGCACTTCCAAATAACAAAGCCCCTGAAAAATCCCAGATTAGATATGAACTGCTAAAGAAATTAAGTCAAGAGGAAAAGAATACTTGCGAAAGATACTGAATATCTTCTTAAAATAGGAAGTTACATCTGTATATTTGAAACAAAGCCACATATATTCAATAGCTAAACCAAAATCATAGGGATGTGAATTAGCAAATATAAGACCAATTGTACTACTGGAAGTTATCAGAAAGTACTTTATCAAAATTTTAACTACCAAAATAAGAAACACTTGCAGATTAACAATATCTTTAAGGGTCCCGACTATATAGGATTGTCAGAAGAGAGCATAGCAAAACCTATTCAAATTCTCAATAATATCTATAAAGATGTAAGAAAAAACAAAAAGAGCTATGGATATTCTTTCAAGATATAACCAAGGCATCTAATATTATTAGCTTGGAAATGCTAATTAAAGCAATGGAAAGGATTAAGGTGTTCAAAGGTTTTATCAAAATTATAATGAGTCTGTTCCAAAATAGAAAGTTCAAAGTAATATTCAAAAATGATTTCATGGAACCAATAAGGGCAGGAGATGGAATAGACCAAGAAAAAACCATTTCATCATTGATGTAAAGAATTTTCTATGACCCTTTGCTGTGCAAAATTCAAGAAGATATAGAACAGGGATATAAAATAAAAGTCTCATGGAATTCTGATCTAAATAATATCACTACTAAAAAGTTAGAATCAAGACATGCAGCCATAGCCTTCATGGATGATACCACATGGATAGCAGGGTCCAAAAAAGATATAGAAAAGATTCTAGAAACAACAAGGATCTTTTATAAAGCAAATAACTCTCAAATTAATAGCAATAAGTCAGTATTAGTTATTATTAATAATCCTAACCCCTACTCAGAAGAAGTTCATGCAAGGATTAACAAAAAAGTAATTAGAGAGTTATATAGAGGAGAGCAAGCAAGATTCTTGAGAATATGGACAGGCACCAGAAAACTATAATTTAATTCAAAGAAAAGGTCTTAAAAGAAATCAATACTGTTACAAGAGTTCTCAAAAACAAGAAAATGACTGATAAGCAAATTCTTTATATACAAATAGAGTATTTATTCTAAGAATAGAGTTTAGAATGCAGTATAACATATTGTTCTGAAAAATATGCAAAAACTTGATAGCAGCATATCACAAGCTCTTTAAGAACAAAGCAACCTTATTCTCAACAGTATTATCTACCATTTGAAGATATACAATCTTAAAAGTATATGGATGCTTCAAAAAGAAAGTCAAATAATCAAATTCTATAATAAAATAAATGATTAGGATCCAGCAGGACTTACTATAATCATCAGGTTAAAACAAGTGCAGATTAAGCACTAGGAGCTTCACAATCTTCTTTCATATGAATTTCTAGATCACCTCAATAATAAAAAAATTTTTATATTACAAGTTCTAAAGTTGATTAAGAACTTGAAACTAACTTTCCAGAGCTAGAAGTGGAATAATATTTTCGAATAGACCAAAAGCAATAGTCTAATTCAAGAACACTTAACACTAGAAGAATATAGAAAGGCAATACCATTTTTGCAAAATAACAGATTAATGTATATATACCAGCTGATAAATCAAAATCTCATAAAATTCAGAAAGTGAAGAATGATTCAATTTATTCAGCATACTAGCAAAGGTCCTATTCCAGAATAGTATAATATTCTATAAAGAACCACAACTAAAGAAAGCATAGAAGACCTTACAACACTTTGAAAAAAAGGTAGGAAAGAAAAGTGGCTATCAAAATGCATCAAACCTGAACTTGGCAAAGATAAAAGAAAGAAAACCTGGATAGTTGTCTAGAAAAAGAATCAACAAATAGTATATGGATAACTGATTCAAGAGAATAGCCAAAGTATTATGATAATTCATCATTTCAATCATTAGAAAATAGAAGATGATCTAGAAACAATACTTATCAAATGCATAAGATGCTTACTAAACAATAGAAATAGGAATAAGTGTAGTATAGAAATAGAATTCGATGTGATCTATACTATACCATTCTTAAATCATCAAAAAAATACTTGAAGAGTGCAATCACTAAAAGTTTTTTGTTCTCTATTGGAACTAGATAGTATAATAATCAAGAATATAGTCCTAGAAACCCAAGATTCGACAAATAATCAAATTGAAAAAATGAAACAAGTATTAATAGGAGATTGGAAACAAGAAATACTTAAAGACAATGTTAAGCAAGGAATATATCAAGATTATCTACTTGAAATTCTCCAATGCAATCAAGGATCACAGAAGAAGCTAACCTTCTATTCTGACAAATCCTTAATCGACCATGGAAATGAAAATGCAAAAATGAGTACAGCATGGATATAAATAGAAGGAGTTAAAAAAGAAAGTAAATTTCAGACAGGAGTTAAAAACTGGTTCTCATCCACAAGGGCAGAACTGGTGGCACTGATTATAATAGCTTTAATAACTCTAATAAACAGTATGGTTGAGATCTTCACAGATAGTCATATCTATATCTTTAAATAGAAAAAGCTAAAGAAAGAAGATTCAAAGATGACACATAAAAGATGGTAAAAAAAAAAAGAATTGGTCATTATGGGTGAGAATGCTAGATTTTGTAAAGAAAAAGTATATTCAACTAATATTGACTAAGGTTAAAATCCACTCTAATAATCTATAGAATGAAGAACCAGATCAACTGGTTAAAGAGATATTAAAGCTATCAGCAATAGAATGGAAGAGTTCAAATTAAGCAAAATACTTATAGAAACTATGTGATAAGAAGAAATGGTAGATAGTTCAATACAACAGTTCATTAAACAAATCAATAAAAGATCAACAGCTCTATCATAAATACAGCAATACAGAACAGAGACAAAATAACATTACCAAGTTCACAAGCATCAAATCTACTTATGGAATCTAGCATGGAATAGGTTAAAGGATAGAAATACATGGGATACCTTTTTCAAAAGCTTACAGAAAAGAGATTTCCTAGTAAAATTGATTAATGATAAACTACCTATCTTAAGCAAGCTAGTAATAAAAAGACTAGACCTATACAAGTAAGCAAAATGTATAGTATGCAATCAGCATCAAAAGACATTAGAACATTTATTAGAATACTCTGGTCATAAGATTGAGATTCTAGTAGCATGACAAAAAGGATTGTACTAATCTAAATTGTCATAGAAAGAAGCTAGAAACAAAGGCAAAAAAGTGGATTTTAAAAGTACAAAAGAAGGTTTGCAACCAGATCTGGAAATAAGTCTGGAACATAAGATGTGAAAAAATCAATGAATAGAAACAAAGAATAAAGAATTGATAAAGGAGCAAAATATAAAAAGGTCCAGGAAGTAAGAATATAAGATCTACAAGATAACCCTGTCACAAAAGTACAAGGCAAAGAGAAAAAGAGAAAAAGAGTGAAAACAAAAACCTTGTAAAAGTTATAAGAAATGGGATTAAATATGAGATAAAGTAATTGGGTTTTGATCCTCATTAGAACTTTATACAATAATTCATAGCAGTGACCTGTGAATGATTATATTAGAAGTTAGATAGGTTTCTATCTGAACTAATAATGGAGTGATAAATTATTTCTAAAGTTACACTTAAAGTCCTAAATAAATATAAGACTTTGACAAGTGAGTTAGTTAGAGATTTAACTTTAGCGACACATATATAATATATAGTTTACAATTGTTTAATAAAGTACACATAACTAGCTATCAGTAAAATTCCTTTAATTAGGCATGGTTGCTGGAAGGTATCACACTGAAACAATATGGTCTAGTTCTTACTAGGTCACATAAGAACCTGGGGTTCATCATAAGTCGTTTCTCTACCACAGGTAGATAAAAAATCACTACCCAAAGAAGGTTGGGACCAAGTATATCCTGGAAGTAAAGGCTCCCACTAGGTGATAAGTCTCCTCAGACGGTACATAAGAAGAAAATCAAGATCAAGAAT
>CAJVPT010000316.1:0-33025 GCA_910592055.1 Acaulospora colombiana
ATGAATAATATATAGTATAATATAGTATATAACTCTGAATTGTAATATAATATAACGAATAATAGTATAATATTGTATGC
This sequence comes from Acaulospora colombiana, assembly GCA_910592055.1. Lineage (NCBI taxonomy): Eukaryota > Fungi > Glomeromycota > Glomeromycetes > Diversisporales > Acaulosporaceae > Acaulospora > Acaulospora colombiana. The sequence goes on from CAJVPT010000316.1 coordinate 81, forward strand.
AGCCCTGAATTGTATTAAAATAATACAAATAATTTTATTTAAATGTCCCTTTAATTTAATATTTTTTTCTGATACTTAAAATGTCAGAACAAAAAAAATCAACTAGATATATTTTTTATAGAAAACAGTCATCTATACCTTAGTAGCCTTCACAACCTTTCCTGCTATCACAAACTTTCTTTGCATCAACTGCATCAGAAGTGGCAACAATTTGTTTAGTAACACCTGGTGCTAAATCTTTAATCCCTACTATAACTGCTGAATTGCTTAGGAGAAAGTCATCTATTATATTGCCTGAAATATTGGCATCTGAAATTGTACAATATCAATACTGGGAAGATATTGAAAAAGGTTAGAATTAAATTATTACTGAATTATTAAAATTTACCTTTATTAATCAAACAATTTATTTAGAAAATAAAGAATTACATGCATGAGTTGAAACACTAGAAAGAGAAAATGTTGAATTTGTAAAACAATTAGATCTAATGGAATATATTAACAACAAGTTTTTCGAAGAATCAAAATAGCAAAAAAATAAAATAGAAGATTTAAAAAAGAAAATTAATCAGCTCAAATTGTAAAACCTAAACTTAATCCTATAGTTGTTGTAGAATCTAGAGCAGCCGATATATCAAAATCTGAAAGTTTGCTGAGTTTAGGAAAGCATCAAAAAATTCAATCTAGGAGAAATAGCAAAGAGACAAAACCAGTAAAACTGGTTACTGAAGATGAGCCGATACTATAAAAAGCAAAAGTAGAAATAAAGGCCTTAATACAAACTATTCCTGATGAATATAAACTAAGGATAGATAAAGTTTTTTCAAGTAATATGAATAAAAAAATATTATAAAAGTTGATATCCAAATTAATAAAATCCATGGCCCCACATTTTAATCCCTCATGAAAGCAATAAATGAATGGTTAGATGCTTTACATCACTATCAGAAAGGAAGGTATCAGAAGGCAAAAACTGGAAAACTAGAAGTGAACAATTGTCGCTTACATGCAAATAGCTAGTTAAATGAAGTAAGATTAATAATATTCAGCATTTATACTACCTTTAAGTATTAATTTTTAACAAATAATTAAAAAAAGGGTATGAAGAATTAAAAGCACACAGTAGCTTATTGAACGAAGGTCAAAGAAAGTTATCAAATATCAGAATGAATTAACTGATGTAATTAAAGAAACAAAGATATATTCACCTGAAAAAAGTGACACTGATCCAGAAAACCCTACTAAAAGAAGAATAAATGTATATGATTACAGTTGATATTATTAAGAGATATTTTTTGGCAAAATATTATATATCAAATAATTATAATATTAATCATAATTACTTCTTATAGTTAAAAAATTTGTTAATATATTTGAATAAACATTCTAAATCAATTCAAGCATTCCAGCTGACTCATAAATGTTATCATGATGATTCATATTCTATGATATGATACCATCAGAAAGCTTGCTGAATTGGATATACAGTTTGGAAAAAATTTTGAACCGTGAACAAGAAAAAGAAACAAAAAAAGGAAAAAAAATCAGCTGTTAAATCCAAAAAACAAAAAATTACTGAATATAAAGAATCATTAATATATTCAGAGGGTGAGAAACAAACTGGAGAAAGTGCATGAATGGTTGAAATTCAGGAATAATTAAATTAGAAGAAAAAAGCAAAAAATCTCAGAAAACATTTGACAAGATAAAACCAATTGGGGCTAGTTTTAAAAGAGTCAAGTCAAGATCTTTAAAGTGAAAAGAAAAGCAAATAGAAAAGGAAGAAGAGGAAGAGAAAAATGACAAATAATTTAATTAATTGAATTTGTAATTTTTTAATAAATTTCATAAAATTTGAATTTTTTGTAGTAATTTTTTTGCCAAATTTTTTGCTGCAGTAATTTTTTTGCCAAATTTTTTGTCACAGTATCAAATTTTTTGTCAAATTTTTTGCTGTAGTATCAATTTTTTTATCGAATTTTTTGCTACTGTATCAATTTTTTTGTTGAATTTTTTGCCATAGTATCAAATTTTTTTGCTGAATTTTTTTCTGCAATATCAATTTTTTTCAGTATGCAAAAATTTTCTTGCTATAGTATACAAAAATTTTTTTATCACAATATTATCAAATTTTGTGCCAAATTTTTTTTTTTTTACAAAATATCAATATTTTTGCTGATTTTTTGTCAACATTTTTAATGTCAAGTGATAAGAATCATAAATAATTCATCAATCTTTTTATTATTAATTTTTACCAAATTCAGCAATAATTTGGCAACCAAATGACATAATTTCAACTAGTGTTTATAATATTTAAGGAACTTAACCATTCTTAAAAGTGACTTCAAGAAAAATATTTGAGGAACTTATCCTTCTGCCAATGTATGGATTTATTTAATATCACTGGAGCCAGCACTATATTATAGAAGAGTTTGTTTGACCGGATAAAAAAATCTTTTTAAGAATTTTACCTGACTGGAATAGAAGCTTGAAGATCTCAGATTTTTTTAAAAAAGTCTTTTCATTATCTAAGGAACTTATTAAGAAATATGAGTTGGATCTTCTTTTTCTACCTATTACTCACCTTTTGATATTATAATTGTTTCTTGAAGATTGAGCTTGTATGATTGAAGAGGATACTTTTTCTAGAACTTTTCTTCCTATATCATCAATGATATATCGAGACATATGAGTGAACCAATAGAAGCTTGTTTACATTCCAAAAACTGATGTGTTTAATGTCACCAATTACCTTTGGTGAGTATTTGTGCTACCCAAAATTCAGGGTCAGGCTGAGATAGGTAAAATTTCTCAGAAAACCATGAAAATTGAAGTTCTAAGAGAATCAAGACAGTCAAAAAGGGAGAAAATAAGCCTTTTTACTGCAGAAAATCTCTATAAATCTCTCACTTCAAAGGTTAAAAAGTTATACCTTTTAATTACTATGAAATAGTATTTACATATGACATAATTACATTGTAAATGTATTACAAGATATGTACAAACTAGTCTAATAAAGGAGGGCATATAATACTTTCTTAATTTTTCCTAGAACAATTTTTTGAAGTAATCTAGTTATAAAACTCTATTCTATACTATAGATTTTAAGTACTTCAGAGTGGTTCATGAATTTCTTCAACACCAAAGTTTACTGATAAATTATCCCAGGCAAAAGACACATATAATTAGATATCCTATTAACTGGCTGTTTACTTCATTAGTACTTTATAAGATTAGTAAAATACTTTTGTACTTATTATAAAATTCTGAATTACTTATTGACATGCTTAGACTGTCCTTTATGAGGTCATTAAGTAATATCAATAATGGCTTCAAAGTAGTCTTGAAACCATGTATGGTTAAACCAAAAAAATTATTGAATGATACATAATTACTTATATTAATCATTATATTATTTTTGATGATTATTCAATAGTTGTCAGGTTTGGTACCTGTTCACTTGATCATCTTTTGGACTTCACTTTCAGTGAGATTACTATGATTGACTATGATGATATGTCTTGAGATATTTGATCCTGAATTATTCAAGGTGATAGTATACTCATTGTCAAGGATGATAATCTTCTGTTTTACTTTTTTATGAGATTTTTCAGGTCTTTCTATTTCCATAGTTTCACGTTTGTGAATATTATTGTAATGTTTTTTCCATTTGGTGTAGCTGGTGAAACTTTCACTACAAACAATACATGTATATACTTCAGTATGTGGAGATTGTTTTGATAAAGGTTGTTTACTCGATGATTTACCCAGTTTTTTTTTTTCCTTAAAGTTTTTCTTTTTGAGAACGTCTTCTCTTCTTTTTAGATGAGCTCAAGTTAAGTTGAGAAGAAAGAACTTGTCTTTTAAAGTTACTAAAGCAGACAAAAAAGGTCCTTTCAATCTATTTAAAAAAGAGTTCTTTGGCCTGAGACAACTGTTCAGTTAGATCAGAATATTTAAATATGGCACCATAAAAAAAGCTAATTGTTATTGTGATATTAACCATGTTATTGTGATATTAACCATGTTATTGTATTGATTTGAGATAAAAGCTTCTATCTCTCACTGTTTTTGAAAAAAATTCTTATAAGGAAATTATTTTATCAAAAAGGGATCAATGGAAAAGAGTTTTTTTATATATTATAATAAATAAAAATAGATTTCTAAAGTATTTAGTATATAAAATAAAAAAAACTCTTTCCACTAATCCTTTTTTTTTTGATAATTTTCTTGAAAAAAGTGAACCAGTCTAAACACACAAGAAAGAAATCTAAAACTTCAAACCAAGCTATTAAACACTCACAACATACTCAATTACATATATTAAACTATCTGAAAACATCAAGAATAAAGGTATATACTGTTTTACTAACTTTTTACTTTTTTTTCTTAAATTTTTTGAAAGAAAGAAAGAAAATCTAAAAACTGATTCACAGTCAGAAAAAGGGAGTCAATATCAACTTCACATAGCTTATAGCCAGGCCAGTGCAGATTAATACCTTTCTTGATACTACAAGAAATCTAAGAAACAACTAAGTCCATTCAATAAATCAAGTTGCTTTGTCACATCAAGGCTCAAAAGGATATCAAAGCTTTCTAAAGAAAAGACAGTCTAAATGTATATACCCATCAAAACAACATACTTATCTAAAATCTTGTCATGTGAACATGAACACATAAAAGTAAGACAAAAAAAATAAGCATGTACATATATACTTTGTTGATCAGAAAAGTTGATTGACTTTTCGCATAAATATAATAACAACTTTCAAATTTGGATAGAATTATCAACATAAACAAATAAATAACCAAAATAATACAAGATTTTCTGTATTACCTAAACAGATACATATAAACAACAACAATACAAAAAGTTTATCCATAGTCTAAATATGAATATTAATAAATATAAATAAAAAAAACACGTAAAAGATTTAGACAGCTATCACAAGAAAAATAGAATATATATTTAACACCCACAATATCAATACAATAGATATGGATAAAGCTGAAGTAATTCTATAAATAGTACAAAATAGAGAAGACAAAATATTAGATATCTTAATTAATATAGCCAAACAATATGATGAGAAAAGTGAAATGTGGGTAACATAACAGCTGCTCCAACAGAAAGAAGAAATATGCATCAACTATAGACACATACCCTTATCAAAAATATGTATAGTTATAAATAGTATAATCAACAGAATATTAGGAGTAGATAAAACAACTTTTTATAAAGAATACATTCTAATACAACATATTACATATCTTTGGCAACAAGGTAATGGAAGAGAAGAAGATTTACAATAATAGTTCTAAAAGATAAATATTTAAATATTGTCAAAGGAAATAGCAACAAGGGAAAACAAAATATTTGTTAATCCATTTAAATTATAATAAACTTAGAAAATGAATAAACATTAGAAACTAAGACAATAACTCATATAAATAAATGAGAAAGACCTAATAATTGAGGAAATTTATGAGAAAGTATAGGGTTCAAGCATTGCAGAACTCAATACTTACTTTACCAGAAATTATTAAAAAGTGACAACAAACAATTCTTTTTACATAACTAAAAAGAGAACTTATAAAATTGGTATTATAACAGTTAATGTCCCAGGAGATACTAAAGAAGAAACACTTGTATATATGAGTTATTTGTTAAAACTATCAGCAGGTTAAAGAAACATATTATATATAGAATTTCCGAATAATAATGAATGGTTGATCTTCTATGTTAATTAAGAAGAAGATCTCCTAAAATGCATAGAAAAAATAAACCGTAAGAAAGAAAATTTCAATATTCAACAACTGAACTCTAATGGAAAAGAAAAAGAATATACAACTTAAAAAACCAAATCAACAAAATGATAGAAAGAAATTCTTCAAAAAACTAATACTAGAAGAAAGAGAAGAGATCTTCTATATCAGTTTGATAGATATAGATAAAAAAACAACTCAATTTCAACTAAAAGAGTATCTCAAAAGATAAAGTGAAATCAAAAATCTAAATATATATAGCCATCAAAAAGACAAGATTAGAATGAGAAAATAACATAAATACATTAATATCAACTTGAAAAATATTTGGATGACTCCAATAGGAATAAAAATAGTAAGAATAATCTTCACCAAAACAGTGCTATCAAATAAAGATAGTATAGATATTATAATCCAACAAAATACTTATTTTACAAAACTCTTTGAAACAAACAAAACATACTCAAACTTGATAGCCAGAGCAATAGAAGAAACAAAAGTCAAAACCTATTATATACCAGAGATTCCTGCACTTTGCAAAAATGCAATAGTACAGAGTATGTTTTGAAAGTAAAGAAGATCTGAACAAAATGTATAAACAAAATATTTTTTTACAAGAATTACAACTATAATGAAGTGTAAAATATGCTAAAGATCAGACAACCTACTTAAAAGATTTAGATATAGAAGAACAGAATAGATCAATTAATAAGAGAAACTCCCCAAAAAATCATAGAAATTGACAATGATTCAGATTATGATATGAAGTCTATTAGCTCAAGAAAATCTATAGACAAAGAAAACAAAAAAAGAAAAAATACAATAATCCAAACTCCCAAAAGATTTGTTCCAAGATATTCAGTCACTGGAAGCAATAGAACACCATTAAACTTTCAAAAGAAGAGATAGTGAAATAGATATAGAAAGAACTTCAATGGCAACAATAGTAGTAAACATAATAGTGTATAGTAAGAATTATTGCAATTGATTCTAGATAATCTAGAAAACTCAATAATAGAATATATAAACTAGAAACAGAAAACAATACATCCTTTAAGATAAGAGGAGAAAGATGAGCAAACTGCTCTGGAAAGGTGCATCAATTGAAACAACCTATATAGAAAGTAGTGGGTTTTCCTATCCTTCTCATAATGCAACTCAAAAAGAGAACCAGACAACAAGAATAAAGACAATAAGGATAAAACAACAGCAATAAGAAGAGTTAGATATATTTATAGAGAAACAAAAAATAATATTTAAAAACAAAGAGAAAAATAAAATAGAAAAAATAGAAACAAAAATCAATAATATAGATATTACATATACAATAGAAAGTAAAGTAATTCGAATAGACTCACACAATATAAGAAGTATAACAGACATGACAAAATAACATAGTCTATTAGAAGAAATAGAAGAACAAGGAATAGGTATAGTGGAATTAAGCAAAACAAAACTCACATCTATCAATAACAAATGGACCTTCAAGAATCAATTTTTCTACAAACACTATTTCAGTATAAATGAGGAGACCCCATATGAAGCAGGAGAGGAAAGATTTAGAAAAGAAAATTGCATCAATCAAAAGATGGAAAGGATATATAATAGTAACCAACTTTTGGACAAAATAAAATAAAACCTATATAGTACAGGTCTATCTACTGAATGACAAGAAAAAAAGTCAAGAGTGTCAAAATAAAGTCAAGAAACTAATTCAAGAAAAACTAGAAAAAAGATTTTGCCTAATCACAATGGGAGACTTCAATGCAATATATAATCCCATGAAAAACAGAACATCAATATCCAAGACAATATTTAGATCATCATGAAAACAAGAAATTCCACTTTTTATTTTTCTTGAAGATAAAAACTTTATTAATATACAAGCAATCTGGGAAGGGAAAAACAAATTATCTATCAAACAAAAAACTATAAGCAAAAGTAGAATTGATTATTTGTGGATATCCAATAGTATGATACAATTCTCAATAATTCTCTTTTAAAATAAAAATATATAAGACATGATAGGAAGTAATTATATAATATTAAAAGTTATACTGCAAGATAAAAGCTTTTTTCAAGAAGCAAGATCTCTTATCCATCCAACAAGACCATCAAAGTAATAAATATTAAAGGATTCACGAAAGAGCAATAGAAAAAGTATCAGAAAGTGTAGATCATAAATTCAAGACAAAATTGATGTCACTACTAGAAAATAAATCAAACAAGATATCAATAAAATCATGGGTAAATCAAATATGGGAATGCTTTAAAAACCAGATAACATCAGCAGCCTTCTTCAAATTGATAATCAAGAAAATTAGATCAAATCAGAAAAAGAAGTACTGATCAAGACCTGAATTCATTAAATATAGAAGAGCCATTAAACTCAATACATTGTTTAAAAAAGCAAAGCTAACCAAAGCACATGAAGACATATAGATCCTCAATATAGTAATATAAGAACATGACAAAAAACACTATTTTGAACTTCAAATTGATAACTTTTATCTACAATATAGTATAGAGAATATGCCCTGGTCAGAAATTTGAAAAGAATTCAGGATACAATTGAAATACTTAAAACAGTTTGCAAAAATAAAGAAAGTAAGAAAACAAAAGAAGAGATTAAAAAAGAATTAGAACAGAGATGTGACAATCTTAGAGGCAATCAATAAAAAATGATCAACTCAATCTTAGATAGAGAAAGAGTCAAAATAGGTTTAAATAGAGTGAAAACTATAAACAATGGACAAGAATAGACTACAATAAACAAAGTAGAGATAGAAAGGAAATATCGAAAATATCATAACAAAGTCTTTAGAAAATAAAGTGCTAATTTTGACCATCTGACTGAGGACTATAAAAAGGAATATAAACCTAGAATAGACATCAATTACATATAGTATGAAAAACTTCTAACTCCTATATCTCAAGAAGACTCTGGCAAACTCTACAAACATTACCAAACAATAAAGCTCCTGGTAAATCACAAATATATATTATAAAATGCTCAAGAAATTAAGCATCTAAGGTAAAGAATATCTTTGAAAGATATTAAACAAGTTTTTAATACTTAAAACTACTCCTGATAGATGGAAATAAAGCCATATTTATTTAATGGACAAGTCAAAAACATGGGATTGTGAGTTACAAAACATGAGACCAATTGTTCTTCTGGAAGTTACCTGAAAATGTTTTACAAAAATCCTTATTAATAGACTAAGTAATATTTGTAAAACATATAATGTCAAGAAGGATCCAAACTTCATAGATCTACCTGAAGAAAGTACAGCAGAACCTATTCAAGTATTGAATAATATTTGTAAGAAAGTCAGAGATAATAAAAAAGAATTATGGATACTCTTCCAAGATACAGTCAAAACATATAATACTATAAGTCTGGATATGTTATAAAAGACAATAAAAAGAATCAAAATTCTGATAGGATTCATCAAAATTATTATGGACCTTTTTGCAAATAGAGAATTCAAGATACTATATAAAAATGACCTAATGGAATCAATAGTAGCAGGAGATGGTATAGATCAAGGAGAAACTATTTTATCACTACTATGGAAAATATTTTATGATCCTTTATTATATAAAATTCAAAATGACAAAGACAAAAGATACACAATATCAGTCAAGTGGAATCCAGATTTTGGATAAAAAGAAAGAACATAAACTAGAATCCAGACATGCTTTCATAGCTTTCATAAATGATACTATATAAATAGTTAGATAAAGGAGAATATGAAACAAATTTTATAAATAACAAGAATATTTTACAAAGCCAATGATTCTCAGATCAATAGTAATAAATCTATTCTCATTACTATTAACAACCCTAGTCAATATTCTGAAAGTGTAAAAGCTGAAATAAACAAAGAAGAGGTAAAAGAGTTAAATAGAAATGATTACATCAGATTTCTAGGTATATGGACAAGAAATCAAAAAACTTCAGTAGAAATAATGGAGAAAATTTATAGAGAAATTGATTTGATAACTAGAACACTAAAAAAGAAAAAACTAATAGATAAACAAGCACTTTATATTTTAAATAGAATCCTAATTTCAAGAATAGAATTTTGGATGCAATATAGTATATTATTATGAAAAACATGTGATAATCTAACAACTAGATTTTGAAAACTATTCAAGACCAAAAGTGCATTATGCAAATCAATACTTAATAGTATAGTATACCATCTCAAAATCTATAGCCTTAAAAGTATATAGATGCTATAAAGAGAAAGCCAAGTTACAGGTCTTTGTAATAGGCTAAATAATAAAGGTCTAGTAGAACTCACAACAATTATCAAACTTAAACAGGTACAACTAAAACACTGGGAACCCCAACACTTGTTCAACTGTAAAAGACTAGATCAAATAGTGGACAAGGATAACTTCTCAATACAAATACTCAAAATTGCAAAGGATCTAGTGATAACTTTTCAAAGTTGAAAAAGGGATAAAACCTTTAAATGAAAAAAAGAAAACAACCCAATCCTGGAATATTTATCAAAAGAAGAATATAAAAAAGCTACTCCATCTCTGTGCAATAACATATTAATATATCTTGATCAAATTATAGAGAAGAAAACCATGAGACTAAAAGAATGAAAATTGATTCAACTTTTTCAGGAAACAAGTAAAGGACCAATTTCAGATTGGACAATAGATTGTTACACCTATTGATACCAAAAACAATAGAAGAAATCATGAAAAATTGATATAATTACAATATCTCATGAGAATTTAACTATTCAAAACTCAATTTACATAGAAACATAAACAAAAAACCTAATGTATTCTAAACAAAAGTCCAGCAAGATTAATCTGGAAAAAAGTTTCAAGATAAAAAAAGGAACTGATACACTTTAACTGTGAAGAACAAGTAGAAAACCAAGAAACAACTCTGTCTCAGTACAAAAGATAAACAAATGGTATACTCAGTAATGGTGCTTGCATTATAAATGAAAACAAAGATAAGCTTTATGAGATCACTTTCTTGAACAAATAAAATTAACAAAAATTGTCAAAGAACTAAGAATTCTGATAAAAAAAAAAAATATTGAAGAGTAAAATAGTAGACAAGATCTAATGTACTATAATATCTCAAGTAAATAAAAATTAAATACTACAGATAATAATTAAAAGATAGGAAATAAGGATTATCGAAGAACACATTTAAGAAGGAATCTATCAAAACTGGTTAAAGAAATTTTATGAAGAAATCTTGAAGAACAAGAAAAATTCCAGTTTTATTCAGATGGATCCCTAATAGATCATAGAAAAGAAACAGTTAGAATGGAAATAGCATGGATTCAAACAAGAGGTAAAGATTAAGGGAATAGTTTCCAGGCAAATATACAAAATTGGCTATCATTTACAAGAGCAGATCTAGTAGCAATAGTCACAATCCTATTGGTAATACCAGTAGAAAGCTCAGTTGAAATCTATACAGATAGTCAAATATATATATCTAAATGATACAAGTTAGAAAAAGATGATCTGAAAATGACCCATAGAAGATAGCTAAAAGAGAAAAACTGGTCCCTTTGGATAAGGATGCTAAATATTGTCAAACCAAAAAACATAAAGTTGAAGTTGATTAAAGTTAAGGTGCACACCAATATTAAGGAAAATGATCTAGTAAACAAAGTTGAATAAAGAAGCATTAAACCTCCCAACAATCCAGTAAAATGACCTTAAATCTGACAAGATCATTATAAAAGTGAAATAGCAGAATATAATACTGAATAGTTCCATAAGACAATTTATAAAAAGGATAAATAATAAAACAATAACATACTGCTGGTTACAACAAAACTGAACTAGGGATAAATAGAATCTTCAAATAGAAGATTGGTAGAACTATTCATGGGACATGATATGGGAAAGACTAAAAAAGAAATACACATGGACACTTCTTTTAAAAGCTCACAGCAGAAAAGTTTTTTGATGAAGTTAATCAATAATGAACTATCAACAATGGTAAACTAGTGATCAGGAGATCAGACCTATATCACAAAGATGACTGATTAGCATATAGAGAATAGGAGGAAACAATAGAACATCTTTTGGAATACCCAAGATATAAAAATACAATAAAGGAAACCTGGTCAAGAAGAGTAGAAATAATATATCAAGAACTTAAAAAAGAAAGGCAAAAGTAAAAAGATCAAGCTCAAAAAGAATATAGTGATATCCCAACAATAGATAGAAAAGAAATGAGAGAAATAAAAGCATGAATAATAAAGCTTATCAGAAAAGTATCCACAAATAGTCAAGACTTGATCAGTTTTTTCTCAAGACTGATCAAAAGAGATCTATTAAGAGAAGTTGAGGAACTTGAATGTGAAGGAAAAAAAATAGGTACTGTTACCAGAAAATAGATACTCTGCTGTCAAAAGAAGATTTTAAATTACTTCAGAAAAGAAGTGTGGAACAAATTATATAAACTAGTAATAGAATGGAAAAAAGCTCAAGAAATTTTCTAAAAAGATAAAATAGGATGGCTCATAAAGTCTTATTCAACAAAAAAAATGAAAAGATCAAGAGAAGAAAAAAAGAAAATAGAAGAAGGATGTCCAGAAAAAAGTTTAACAAGAATAATAATAATGGGAGTTAAAAGTGAGATGAAATGGTTGGATTTTAGGCTTGATCAGAACCTTGGTCAGTAATCTTTAGTAATAATTGTAGGCAATGATGTTCATAATAGAAGAGTATTCACCCAAACTATAAACAGAGTGACAAATCACTTCCAAAGTTGTACTTAGAGTTTGACAATAAACTAAGATAAGTGAGTTAGTTAGCATTTTAGCTTTAGTAACACTATAAATAGTATAGCCTACATTATATTTAATAAAGCACACATAACTAACCTAACAATGGATTATATAAAAAAAATTGTATTTAGTATATAAAATTTTGTGGATTCTTTATGTCCCTTTGAGGAACAAAATTTATATAAAATTTTACAGATTATTTATGTCTCTTTTTGAAAAACAAAATTTATAGCTCTTTATTTTAATAAAAATAAAACCAGAAAATACTATAAATCAATAATTTGAATACAATTGTGAGTAGTTTTTTTATAGTTATTATTTTAAAAATTTTAATGTTTTTTAGTGAGAGATATTTGACTTTTGTTTTTGCTTCTCCCTTTAGAGACCTATCTTTAGTTATGAAAACTGGTTATAAAAATATGATCATTATCTCATTAACTATTTTGGAGTTCTTGTAAGCACATAGTTGTAATCTTTTCTGTTATGTACTGTTTGTTAATTCTTTTGTATCAGTTGTTTGCATATAGTAAGAGTTGCCTATTCCACATATAAAAGAATTCATATTCCATTAGGTTAAAGAGTATAGAGTTTAATATAAATTTAACTAAATAGAGTTTATGTTTATAGATTGTATTAAGAATGCTCATTATCTTATTACAGATAGAACTCATAAGGATCATGTCTAAGAGCAGATATGTGATCATTGATATTTAAACTTGATTGTAAATATATATAATTTGTTTATTATTGTTGTTTTTCATTTGATTATATTATCATATTTGAGTGTCTTTTCTTTGATTAGTTGTTGTTAAAAGGCCTTGATCTCTTTGCCTTTAAGATAGATACCTAGGATTCTTGCTGTTTAATTTGATTTGAGCATATGTATGAATTGATTTTGAGTTTGAATAGCGTTATTTATATTTGGATTGCATTGTACACTACAAGATTTAATTTTGTGATATTGATATTGATATCATTGATTTATAAAAGTCTGAACAGATATCACATAACTCTTGAAAATTGGTACTATTTTCTGCAAACAGGTTGTATTATTCATGAAAGCTATATATGAGATATTCTGTATTTTTATAGTGTATATTGTTATAGAATTTAATCATTTTTTAACTATTAATGTGTATCCTCTGTTTTGTTCAGAGATATATATAAAAATTCTCCATAAGAGGGATAATATTATATTTTCTTGATCTATACCATTCTTTATTGTATATTGGAGTGAGGGTTCAAAAGATATAAGTATATAATCTTATCAATATTTACAAATTTTTATAATTATTTAAATAATTTTGTTTAAGTATTTGATTTTTTTGAGAGCTTCTTTAAGCCTAAAGATATTTATGGAACTGAATACTTTGATTATATCCAGACTTAAAATTTAACTTGTTTGTGGATTTGCCTTATATTATCTTGAATTGCTCAAAGAATATATATTGGTTCTTATATGCTAGATTCTAGAAACACTGTTCATTATATAAGAAAAGGATTTAATGTTATTGAAGTATCTTGACTAGTCTATTGATTAAGATTTTTGTGAAGACTTTTCTAGTTGTTTTAAGCAATATAATTGGTTTTGTGATATTGATATTATTTTACTAGGGTTTTGACTTGGGAATTGGATAAATATTATCTCTTTTTCATTCCTTTGTGACTCTTCTTTGTTTGAGAATATTATTGAAGAAATCTATAATAAAGATTAATATTTTACTTAAAAGTTTTTTAAATACTATATATAGGATATCTGTAGGACCAGGTACTGATTTTGAAGAATAATAGTTGATAGTGTTTTGTATTTCTTCTATTATTATAAGTACTATTATACTAGTGTAACAATCTTCTTTTATATATATGAATGATATATTGTATATATTTTTTTCCATCTTGTGCCTTTGGTTTAAATGATGTTGCACTTGTTTGTTTATTTTTCAAAATGTATGCTGACCAGTGTTTTGATTTCTTCTAAATCTATAGTGATTCTCTTTTCAGAGTTACTTGAGATGATTTTGTCAAGTATGATGTATTTTTTTAAATTATTCAGAAGGTTTCTAATTATTTGTTTTTTGTTGATATTAAAGTAGGTTTGCTTTCTAAGAAGTCTATCATTGATTGTATTGATTTGTTGATTTTTATAATTCTTATTAAAAATTTGTTTATAAGTAGTTCTCATTGTTTTAAGGTCTTGAATTTATTGAAAAATATTTGTTGAATTAAGAAGTCTTGTTATTGAGTTGATTATTATATTGTGTTCAATATAGAGTTTCTTGAGAATAGTATCTATTTTTGGTTCAATAGTATCTATAAAAATATTATTACTTATTAGTTGTTTGCTCAAGAAATAGAGTTTGGAAGTTTTTGTAATATATATGTTGATAGTTTAAAAGGTTTTAGAACATATTTTGATTCTTTATATTATTTTATATAAAGTGCAATACTTTGGAGAATTGAGTCTCTTAGTGGATTCCATTTTATTTTTATAGTATTTTTTATTAGAATTGAAGCTGATCAAGATAATTGTAGTCTTAGTATATATATTTATTAAATTTTTTCTATTTTCTAATAGTATGTCTTTTTATTTGAATCTGTTATTGGATTGCACTCTAATTTTATTCTAATATTAAAAGTTACAGGAAGTTAATTCGTGATTTGTCTCCAGAAGTACTTTGTTAATTATTTGAATATTTGTATTAGTTAGAAACCACAGTAGTAATGTTGAGATCCAAATTTGATCAATTCTGCTAGTAGTTTTCTCTAAGTTACTCTATTTTATATAATGATAGGTCTCTAAAATATTTAGCATATAAAATTTTGCAAATCACTTATGTCCCTTTTTAAAAAACAAAATTTATAGCTCTTCACTTTAATAGGAACAAAGGTCAAAAAATATTATAAATCAATGATTTGAATAATAAAAAACAATTGTAAATAGTTTTTTTATAGTTATTAATTTAAAAATTTTAATGTTTTCTAGCAAAAAACATTTGACTTTTGTTCTTGCTTTCTCCTTTAAGGACCCATCTTTAATTCTATATATATTAAATACTATAGAAGTGTAAGTCTCTAAATGTGTTTATAAAATAATTGTTTATGAGCCATTGAACTAGTTTTCTTGTGGTTAAGTATTGGTTTCTTTTAGGGCATGTTGAAATTTGATATATCAATACTAGAATTAAAGATATAATTAAAGTCTTCCAAGTATTATAATATGACTGTTCTCAATTTTTTCATCATTAATAACTTTGAGAGTTTCTTAAATATTTTCTTGGTTGGCTTCATGTGTTTGAGAGAATAGGTAAATAACAATTATTTTGAGCCTGTATCTGAATCTGAATAAAATATTTACTGTAACAATTCAGTTCTTCCATATTTGTTTTTTGCAAATAAGTTTTTACAAGATTTTTTTTTATGAGTAGTATAATATCAAATTCTTTGATTTAATTGCTTTTGCCATTTTATGTAGTTTGCTAGTTGTTAAATTCGATAAAACTGCTTTCTTTGTTACTGATATTTGTTTTTGTGAGAGTACAGATGGTTGGTTTGTGTTTATTAATCCACTCTGTCCATAATTGCAATTTGTCTGAATTTAATTTAAGGTCTTTAATATTTATTATGAAAATTTTTCAGTTAGATTCTAAGATTGAAGAGTTTAAATTATAATCAAATTATTATCTATATGAAAATATATGTTATTTGTTAAGTTTATGGGTTCTGGTATTGGTATATTATTGTTTTTAGCAGATGTAGAATTTGAGATTAAGCATATAGATATCTTTGAGATTTGGTTCAAAAAAAATTAGAATAATTATAGTTATATTATATAATTCATTTTTTAATTCTTCTTAATTATTATTATTTTATGTTGTATCTATTTTTAATTTTGAAATGGTAGGTATGTTGTGATGGAAGTTTTGATGACTATATCAAAGGCTATGATAATTTGATTCATACTGTTTTGCATACTATCTAATGATAAGAAATTGTATTTGATGGTCTTTGATATCTTCAATGCTATTGTCTAATGATTAAAGGGTTGATTGTTATTGAGATTGAAATGAAAGATTGCTTGTTGAATTGCTAGATTTGTTATTGTCTATTGTTTTATAATATTCTTTATTGTAGAGCTTCAAGTTGATAATACATTCATCAATTTTTATAAGTTATATTTTCATTGTTTAAATTTTCTAACAAATTTCTTTGAAAAGTTCAAAGATTTTTGTGAGTCATTGTAAGCTTTTCTATGAATTTAAGAAGTTGTTGCAAACTGCACTAATATAGAAGCCAGCTCTTGTATTTATTTAGAGATTGAATTTGTTGAAATTGTGTATTGTTATTGTTTTTGCTGATAGAATTTGTTATAAAAAGTTTCAAATTTGGAGACTTGTTTGTTATTGTAAGCATTTTATTGTTATAATTTGACTTTGATTAGACAGTCTATAGTTAGATATAAGATTGAGTTACAGATTACATATAGTTTGGCAGAAATTGAAATGAAAGAGATCTCAGTTTTTTACATGATATATTTTTTTTGTACTCTTTTAATAAGATCTTCTTATATGTCAAAACTGATAATTGCAAATCTTTTGAATCTATCTGCTGTTACTGTAATTCTTGAAATATAACACATGTATTCTTTGTATTGTGAAAGGATATATTTGAGATCCCATATTAAGATATTTGAAGAAGATTGATAAGTTTAATGGCAATTTAATATCTTTGTTTTATTTGTATGAGTGACTATTCTGTATTATTCTATAAAAATAATGGTAACATATTATCAAAGGTTTTGGATTTACATAATAATACCCTAGACCTCTTTATATTTGGTAAAAGCTTGTTTAACTTTAATAAATTTTGTGTTTAGAGGATGTCCAATACCATAATTGAATTTTTTTTAATTAATTATTTGATATTCAATTTCTATATATGATAGTCTTATATTGTTTATATCAAATATATTAATAGTAATAGTATATTGAACAACTTGTAAATTATTAAAAATGATGATAATTTTTATTTTTTTATTTTTCCTCTTACTGCATACTATCTGGAAACCTTTTAGAGAATTGAGTTCCATAATAATATATTCAATTTTCTGATAAATTGTTTTGCCTTTAACTAGGTTAACTAAGATTCCTACTTTATATTTTTCTCTATCATATCTAATTGACTTGGCAAAGGGAGAGTTGAGCTTTGGTTTTCTATTATGTGAAAAGATTGCTTTGTTTTTCTCTTTTCTTACTGTGAACTATGCAGTTTCTTAGTTTTCCTGTTCTTTTGTATCTATTTCTTTGTCTATATTATTTATTTTTACTATTTTACTTCTAGAGATATTGAATTCTTTAGCTTAGATTGGTTAGTTGTAGGTTTCTTGTTTATTCTCTCGATTCATTAGGTCATTTCATTAAAAAGATATGATTGTTTGACTATTCAGGTCTATAAATTCAGTGGTTAGGTTTAGAACTTCTTGATATGTTGTTGATTGAAGTGATTCGGTTTGTCATTTACTAATTGCTTGCTAAGCAGCTTGGGACTTGTTAATTTTTAAGTTAAGCTTTATTGTATATAATTAAGTTCTTCATAAAGTGTTTGTTTTATTTATTTTTTTTTATATCTTATTGTATATTCTGTCCTTGTTAGAATATTGGTTATAGTCTTGGGGTTTTTATTGTAAAAAGACATCTTTCTTAATGTTTTTTCAAAAATTTCCAAAAAAGAAAATTTTTAAGATTTGAGATGATTATGAAAAAGAGTTTTTTTGAAGTTTAATAAAAATAGAATTTTACTTAAATAATTAGATATAGATATATATATATTTTTATGTTAAACCGCAACTGGTATTAGATGTGAGCTGTTTATTGATAATTAAATCTTAAGCATTACATTAATCATCTTATACATATATATGCAGATTAATGATAATCTATCGTGGCTTGTCCTAGGCAGACCTGCTTGAAACCTTCTTATAGATGGGCACATCTGACTAGGGACCAGATAGTTGATAACAGTCATCAATAGTAATATTGATATAATTGACTAATTCTGTTAATAAGGAACTGCACTGCTATGCTAACTTATACACTAGTGTCAAATCCTCAAAGGTTATTTTAATCACCCAGATACCCTAATACTTTTCATTTGAATCTTAGAAGGGATTTCTATCTTCTTTGTCACTACCTATAGTATCATAGACAAGTCTTGTTCAACAAGTCCTTTATTTAGACAACCAATCATGTTGGCAGATTATGTAGAGAAAGAATAATAAACCTTTAGTGGGCAGCCTGGTCAGAAACTAGTATTCTGGAGGCATGCCCGAAGATCCATGCAACAGGCAAAAACTTTGTGCAAGATATGCTTATTCGTATACAGAAGCAAGGTCTGTCCTTTAAAAATAGATGGTATAAAAAGTTGGTGACCAAGGAAAAGTTGACATTAATCAAAGATTATATGGGAAGAAAATAGTATGACAAATACAGAGACAAACTTAGAATTAGCAACCTTAGATGGATCGAACAGTTCATAAACTACAACAAGATCAAAACAATAAGCTAGGCCCAGATATACTATACAAGCCATCGAAATGCACAGAGAAGACCACCCGTTTCTACAAGAAGATCATCAATAAAATAATTACAGGAATAATTAGCCCAGGCTTCATGACAAGACTGACAAATATTTATCCTGGGGTCAACCCCTTTCACAACATGGTTTAGGCAGAAAGATGAAATAGCAAATCCCTGAAGAAGCACAAGTTAATCTGAATTGCTGCCGAAGGAAATACAAGGGAGGAAGAAATACTCATAGGTAGATTGAGAAAAAAGGACATGAACACAATAACAGTCAGATACTACACCCGGTAGCCACACTCATCCTATATAACACCATGTGTCGAATGCGACATAAACAAATCAACCACTAACAACACCTGCATCATAGAAATGGCAAACAAAGACTCGATCACAATCCCAGGAAAGAACAAGCAAAGTACCACAGATCAATGTGGAAGCAAAGTGACAGAGCTTCTAATGACACCACAAAGTATCAAAACCAGGATGGATTACCAGAAAAGTTATGAATCTCGGAACCTTGAAGATATCCACGTTTCCAGTCACGTCCACACAAAGGATTGGACTGAATAGATTGGGGATAAGACAACCAAAGTGAAAATCAGCCAACTCCAATAGAACATGAAAGAATGGCAGAGAATTAGAGTCACGATGGATGTGAGTTGCTATAAGAGATTTCTTACAATCGCCTTTTAGGTCAAAAACCTTGAGTCAGGAGAAAAAATGAAAATCATATCTTTCAAGATTTTACAAAAGACATTACCTAACGAGGCTGAGCTTAACACAGTCATAGTAGCGCTCATATCCCTCCCACATGGAACAGAGGCAACTATAAATTCAGACAGTCAGATGGTAGCCACAGCACTAGCAGTTAACAGGAATAAGAGCAAGATAACGAGGCTCATAGAATACACAAAAGATCTTGCAAAGCTAAAGAATATTAAGATCAAAGTGGAAAAGATCCGAAGGAATAGTAACCTGACCATCACCAAAATAGATGACGAGGCCAAGCGAGCAAGATCTAAATGGCAAACTACACGTCTCGAAATAACATTACTCAATAAGAAAGAACTAGTGCTAATATATAAGAATGGGATCACCAACTTTAAAGCCAGGGAAGCTGTCCGTAAACCATTTCAATAACAAGCAGGTCACCGAGTGGTGTAGTTTAAAGAGAAATCAGAATCTTACACTACTCAACAATGAAATTGACTGGGAAGCAATGGTGGACTACCTACATTTTATAAGAATAATTGCAGGCCCGACAGACATGAAGGATCATCAACGTAGGGCTTTTAAATTGAAGTCCTGGGCACAGGAGTTACCGACCATAGTTAAACTACATTCTAGAAGAAGGGATTTATACAAATTCAATAGATGCGTCAAGTGCAATGCAGCCACTGAGGATCAGACACATGTTCTCACATGTAGAGAAAACAAACTAGATTTTAATCTGTGCATGCTAGAGGTTATATCAAATTACCTTTAAAGTAGAGAGAAACGAAGCAAACCGTGGGTCCAGAGATGGATCAAGAAGGCCGAATATAATGTACAATATACCTGGATTAATATGATATCTAGAAGCCTAATTCCCAGAGATATCACAAATATGATTTATGAGTGGGCCAGAATTTTCAAGAAAAAGAAAGCCAAGTACACTCTCTTAAAGTGCTTTGAAGAAATACAGAACCCCACAAGAGAAATCTGGCTACAGAGATATGAGGCAACTGGAGAATGGGAAAAATCCCAAGGGATCACTAAATTGGAAAAGAGAGCAAGAGGCAAATGGAGCCAGAACATGCAAAAAGACTGACCAGGAAAATCAACAAATGAAATTGGTTTGGACTGGAAGAAAACCAAAACTTTTAATTTCCTTTTCTCACGAAAACTCAAGAAAAATGGTGCTAACTCAGCTTAGGCAGGTTAGTTTTCCGAAAGGAAGGCAACAAGCCATGGAGGTCCACCTGGAGATCTGATCCAGAAGGTATCTTTCATAGTAATTTCACATACATACTAGTATAGTCTGATTTCTAGTTAGCTCTGAAATAGATAGTACAATGTAATATCTGAGTAAAAGCTAAATAAAAGACCAATTGAAGGCTGAACCAGCTTTAAAAAAAAAAAATTAACTATTAAAGAGAAAAATATTAAAAAATACAAATTAGAAAAATAAAAGCAGCCAATTATCACTTATATTGTATATAAATAGTTGATTAAATTAAGTAAAACTAATAATATTTCTATATTTATACTATTTCAAGTATTAATGTTAATGAATGATTAAAAAAAAGATATAAAGTATTAAAATCATACAATTACTTATTAAATAAAGATCTAAAAAAATTATTAAATAACAAATAAATTAATAGAGATAATTAAAGAAATTTATCTAAAAAAAGTAAGACTAATTTCAAAAACTACACTAAATATATATATATATATAGTATATACTATATATTATTATAGTTGATATTTTAAAAAGATATTTTTGAATAAATATTTTATATTGAATAATTATAATATTAATTATAATTACTATAATTAAAGGACTTGTTAAAATATATATTTAAATGAATATTTAAAACCAATTTAAGTATTTTAGCTAATTTATAAATAGTATAATAACATTTTATATTTTTATAATATAATACTATTATGACCTATAGGTCAATAGTGCAGTGATTAGTACTTTATAAATTAGATTATGAGATATATATTCAAATTCTCTAGAGGACTAATGTGATTTTTCTGATAATTAAGTAGATATATTTATATCTATTGATCTAACTGTAAATTAACTGATGTTTCTGAATATAGTTACTAGTCTATATAAATATTGTGATTGATCATATATTTGAGATTAAATAGAATTATCCTTTATAACTATATTATTCAATAGTAATAAGAAGAATAGACCTCAAAACAGTAGTGTATCTCTCAAAGAAAGTATATAATTGTGTCAAGTTTTATAAACTTTACTATTGAAAAGTCTTAATGAAAGGAAAAAAAGTCATGGACTACTCTAAAAAAACCAAAAACCAGGATTTAGAATATTGTAATTGATAATCTAATAATCAAAATACTCTTAAGAAAAAATTGTTCTAAAAAAATTAAAACTGATTTATATATCTTTTTAAATAAATAGTATTAATATATAGTATTATATAGAATATATACTGTATATACTGTAGCTACTTATATAAAAATAGATCTACTACAAATATTATATGTACAATACTTGTTGATATATGTAAATAACTAGTTTATTATATAAGATATATAAGTGAACTGATCTGTAATGTATACTACTTACACTTGAGTAGATATAAACATATAATTAATAAAAAACATAGTTATAGTATACACAGATAGTAGCTAAAAAAGATAAAATAAGAACAGAAGTTATATTTCTTCTTTAAAACAATAAACAATTAAAATTTATCTCAATATTTATTGGTTAGGTATCAGCTTACAGATTTGAACTTTTAACAGTTATTATCGCATATATAACAACTGAAAAAAAAAATCACTAGTTATATACATAGATACACAAAATCTTATTCAAAATTATAGCAAATTGATAAACAAATAAAAAACAAACAAATGTCAGAAAAAACAAATGCTACTCAATCTCTGGCAAATAACAAACACTCTTAAATAAAATATAATCTGAAATAAAAGATTCAAAAAGAATTATAAATTCTTATACAAAAGAGTTAACAAATTAATATGTAAGGCAGCAACATGCAGAAACACTGAAGATACAAATACAATTATTAACACTTGTCTAGATTATAATTACCTGCAACCTTATTACAACAACAACACTAAAATTACTTAACTTATCTAAGGGGAAATTAAGCAATTCACCAAGCATGATTCACAATTGACTGAAATAATCTCAATAAAAACACTAATCTTGATCAACAGAGTCAAAAAGTAATAGACTGAAAGACTAGCTTTATACTTATTTACCCCATAGTACTTATCAATCCATGAACAAATGGTTGGGACTATTAACAATGTATCTTTTTAATCAAACTATGAAACAAAGAGCTACTAACAATAGACAAACTATAAATGTTCTATCTTAATATATATAAAACTATCAGATATTATAGCTGTACTAACATAAAAGACAATCATTATTCTTTTATTTGTGCACAATATAGAATTAATATTTAGAAAGAAATTAATAAAAATATATATATAGAACTACAATATAGAAAAAATAAAAAAATAAAAAATCCTTCAATTACACATGTCAGAATCAAGCTTAGGACAAAAAATCCAAAAACTTTTTTATTTAGAAGAGGTATCAGTAAGGCTCTTAACAACCTGATCACAAAAACCATTGATCATAACAAGCTCATTAAAATACTGAAAAGCATTATACAGTATATAAGATTTATTATATTCAATATATGAATTGATAGATGCAAAAGAATGTCACAATGGGAAAAAGACATGGAAATCAACTTGACTATTATAAAAAGAAAGAAACAGAAAAGCTATAAAAACAATTAAGAACACATTATATCAAATAGATTGCAATTAGTTGATATAAAAAATATAATAGACAATATAATAAAAAAAATAAAATATCTTTTATATCTTTAATATCAATACTAGGTACATTAGTTTTCAATGGGAATAACAAGCCATAAGGGATTTTTTCAAGATAAATTATTTTTTTAATAGAATAATGTAGGGAATATATAAAAAAAAAGAGTTGATAAATAGTTTATTAATTCAAGTAATATGTATTAACATTAAAATTAATAAAGTAGGTCTGCTACACTTAATAATATATACAGTATATATATATATATATATATATATTAATTCACAGTCAGTTTAATATAATATGTCTTTATTGTATATATACAAAGATATTTACAAGATATTTTGACTTTTACATATTAACTTACCCATTATCGAAACCCTATTTCTCTAGATGCAACTTAGGGAATGATATTTTGCACCTTTACTAACTTAGATAAATCCTCTAATTAATAAAATCATTACCTAAAAGAAATCTAAATATAATCCATTCTACTAATACTTGTTAGGTTTTTTCTTATTGGAGTTTTCTCTTTGTCTTCCCATGTTGCTTGTATATCTATAAAGTCTCATTCATCAAGAAAGTTAAATAATAGAATTTTAGATTACCATGATAGTCTGAAACTTGCTTTGGAAGAAGACTTTCTATCCTCCAATAGGTTATAGGCTACATTAAAGTCTTCCATTACTATTGTGTGAAAGCCTTGTCCATGTTTTCTTTTAATAAGATTGGTTATCTTATTTTTACTATTTCATACCTTAGTTTATCGGAAGGAATATAGATCTGTATAATACAGATCTTTTTTCTTTTTATAAACATGTTGACAGCAATAATGTATTCTTCTTCTTTTTCTACTGATGCAATCTTTTTTTCCAAATTTCCCCTGCTCCAAATGGTGTATCTTTGTTGGTACTATGAAAGTGTTTATAATCTTTTTAGTTGTTGAATACTCACTGAACATTGACTTATATTAGTTTTGTTTCACATAATCCCAATATACCTATTCCTTGTTCTAGTATCTCTTCAATCAGATTTTGTTGTTTTGTTATATCTGTGATCCCTCTGATATTATGTGTGCCGATTCTGATTACCTTTTATCTATATCATCTTTTTCCTAGATTTTCTTGAATAGTTTGTGTCTATTATTGTTATTTAGAAAATCTTTTTACTCATCTTGTAAAAATGTTGAGATATCTAAATACCCTATTTTTTCAAACTCATTATTGTTTGTTAAAGTTCGTTTGTTACTCATATTTATAGTTTTTGACAAGAAGGCAATGGGCTCTTGCTCCTCTTGATTGTTATCAAGGACTGGTATACCTTTAGAAACAGTTTGCTCCTCTATTACTTAGTCTTGATCTTCAAAGACTGTCTGTCTCTTTAAAGTATTTATTCTAGCATATAGTCTTTTCAGATTGACTAAAATATTCTTAAAGAGATCTTAAGGACTTTCTATTTTGGGTTTTCTTTCATCTTCCAGGAATCTATGTCTATTGATTTGTTGATTTCTAATTGGTTCTCTATTGCTTTCTATTGCTGGGTGTTCTCTTCTTTTGTTCTTTTCTCATTCTATTCTATTATTACTTTTGTATCTAATTTGTTTCTGGTTTCTGAAGTTATGATAACTTGGTGAAATGGAAATAGAGTCTGTTAATTCATTATCTAATTGTGTGTCTGATATTGATTTATTATTTATCTTTATGCTTCTGGAATTAAATCTTGTATTTCTATTTTCATTTTTAAGATTTTGTCTTTCCGTTTTGGAAGTATACTTGATACTTCAAGAGAGTTGATGTTCTTGCAAGAAAACATGTTGTTTGCTTACCTTATCTCTTTCTTCTTCATTTTGAAGCAGACTACTGTAAAGTTATACTTCTTGAATGAATAGAAATCTTTTGGTGTATAGTATACCTTAGCTTGAGTAACATTCAATGCTCTGGCTATCAGGCTAATGTAAGTTTTGTCAGTACTCAGGAGTTTTGCTGAATTATTATTTCTCTCAACTAGTATCTGGTTGATTTCATTGTCATTAAACTTAAACTTAAAGAATATAGATCTTGATATTTTTGTTCTTATTGGAGTTATCCAGATTGCTTTAGGATTTAAGTTGAGATATTTGTAAAATTTGATATAAGCCTTTATCCATAGTTTTGTGTTTATCTTATAGATATGAATATTTTGATTAAATATGTTTTTATAAGGTTCTTATTGATTTTTTGATTCACATCTATTAGATATACATGCTAAACCTCAGTATTCTCTTTGGTTTTAGGTTTTTGAAAGACTTTTCTGTCTAAGTTTCTTTCTGTTTTCTGTTTCTTGAGGATAGTCAAGGGTGTTATATGTTGAATCGTAAAGTTGTCTTCTTTTTGGTTAACTTCTTCTATGCATTTTATAATATTTTCTTCTTCTTGTACCCAAAAAACAATCCACTCATTTCTATTAATGAATTCTTTTCTCAACAGACTTCTTTTTTTTTGTGAAAGTTTGAGGATGTTGCCTAAGTATGCTTTGGTTTCATCTTCTATTTCTTCTGGAATATTGACTGTCATTGCTTCTAATCTATAAATTCCTTTCTTTTTTATGAAATACAGATTTATTGATAGTGTCATGTCTCTATTCCTGGTAGTATAAGAGCTGTGTTCACTAATACATTGTCTTTTGACTGTTTCTTGAAATTCTTGTAATTCAAGCTCTTCTGTCTTCTGTGCATATATCATTGTTACTTTATTATCTACTATTGATTCATTATCTACTTGTTCAATGATTTCCATTGGTTGTCACTCTGATTTAGTATGGTTTACAGAGTTTTTAATAATTTTCATAAACTTGTCTTCAATATAGATTTGTAGGAGATCTTCTTTTATCTCTTTACCTTGTTACCAGAAATATGTGATATACTGAGTTAAAATTCTTTCCTTATGAAAGATTGTTACATCAACTCCTAATATCTTAACTATAATACTATCTAAGATCATATATGTTTCTGATGATAGGACTATTTATCTATTGGGTTCACTATTTCTTAGTTGTAGTAATTGTTGTAAGGCCCATAGGGTAGAGTGTTTGTTGTATTTTCTTGAGAGATTGATTAGAATATTTACTATATTCTCTTCTCTCTTATTGACTATTTGTAATATATGTTGTGCTCTATTCATATTTACTGGCTCAAATCTATTAATAAATCACATGAATGCTTATTTGTATTTATCAATGATCTATTTTTAGATTACAGATAAATCTTTTTGAGATTGTTGTTATTTATGTGTTTCAATTAGGTAATACAAAAAAATCTTGTTTATTGTTTTGATGTGTTTATTTGTTTATATTAACAATCTTATCCTACTTTTAAGAATTGCTATCATACTTGTGTGAAGTGTCAATCAACTTGTTTAGATAATAAGTTGTACATATACATACATATTTTGCTTGTCCCTTTTACATATATATTTGTTTTACTTTTCTGACTTTTATGTGTTCATGTTTGCATAACAAGATAAGGGATAGGTATATTGTTTATGTGTATATGTACATTTAGACTATCTTGTCTTTAGAAAGCTTTGATATTCTTTTGAACCTGTAAGTAACTGGAGCAACTTGATTTATCGAGTGGACTTAGTGCTTTTTAAGTTCCTTATAGTATCAAGAAAGGTGTTAACCTGCACTGGCCTTGTTGTGAGCTATGTGAAGTTGATATTGGCTCCTTTTTCTGATTATAAATCAGTTTACAGGTCTCTTTTCTTTCTCCTAAAAATTTTTTTAAGAAAAAGAAGTAAAAGAAAGTTAGTAAAGTAGTGTATATCTTTTTTCTTGATGTTTCTGGATAACTTGTTGTATGTATGTTGAAAGTGCTTGGTAACTTGGTTCAAAGAATATGTTGTTTTTCCTTGTATATTTGAATTGGTTCACTTTTTTCAAGAAAATTATCAAAAAAGAAAAATTTTTAAAAAAATGAGAATTAGTGGAAAGAGTTTTTAGTATATATAGTAAGTAGTTTTAATAACTGTTTCTATTTTTTGAAACATGCTTTTTGTATTGATTTTTTGAAATTTTATTTCATTCTTCTTATAATACTGTTTTTAATTTTTTAAGATTTTTTATATTTTCTAATCTATTTCTTATTTTTCTTTTCAATTCAAACTACAAATGTTCAATTGAATTTAAATTAGGAGATTGACTTGGCCAATCAGATAAAATCATAATTTTATTTTCTAAAATTCATTGTTGAATATCTTTAGCAATATGAATTAATGCATTATTATTTTGAAACAAATATTCCTTATAATTAAAATTATTATTAATCAAAGTTAATAAATGTTTTTTAAGTATTTTAATATAATCTAATTTATTTAATTTACCACTTATTTTTACTAATAAATCCAATTCTTTACCTGAAAATATTCCTATATCATTATTTCTTTATCTTCAAATTTTACTGTTAAAACCATATTTTAATATTATATTTTATATCAGAAGTTCTTCAAACATAACTAGGACTATTATTTATAAATATTGTAAATTTACTTTTATCACTCTATATAATAGTTTTCCATTTTTAAACGGTTTGATCTTTTCTTTTAATACATAAATTTAAATAATTTTCTCTTTGTTAATCATTTAAAAGTGGGTTTTAAGCTGATATATGAGAAAAAATATTCATTTCATACAAATTTCTTCTAATTGTCTTAATAGAAAT
Organism: Acaulospora colombiana; assembly: GCA_910592055.1. Classification (NCBI taxonomy): domain Eukaryota; kingdom Fungi; phylum Glomeromycota; class Glomeromycetes; order Diversisporales; family Acaulosporaceae; genus Acaulospora; species Acaulospora colombiana. The sequence goes on from CAJVPT010000316.1 coordinate 28,476, forward strand.
TCCAAGATTAGTTTTTTCAATAAATTTGTTTCTAATTTGATTTGCAGATTTTTTGTTATTTTTTTTAACTATTTTTTTTTAAAATAGTTTTATCTTTAGAAGTCAATAGTTTTAAATATCCAGTTTTAGAAAGAATAGTAAAATTGTTTCTATTAAGATAAATCTTAATTGTATAAGAAACAGTTGCTCTATGAATTTTAAGAAGTTTTAAAATTTTTAATAAGAATTATTTATCTTTATAAAAACCTATAATTTCATCATGTTGACTTTCAGTTAAGTGATACATTTTGAAATTAAAAATATTGAAAGAATAGATGTATTTATATTTAATTTAATATTATCTATTGAAAAAATATAAAAATTGGATACATATTTTTTCAAAACATAAAAAATAATATATTAAAATTTCAAATAAAGTTATTATATATATTTTTATATAATAATAAAATTAAGATATATAATACTTTTATTTATATAGTATATTTATTATCATTTTACTTGACTTTGATCCTATCAAATACTATTCTATTTTTAGCTTAATTGACTAAAAGAGACTATTTATTTTTTATTATTTTTCAAATTATTACATTTTTGTTCTAAAGTAGTTTTGATAATTTTTTTTTTTTTGACTTTTAGGTTTTGATATATAAATTTGAGACTTTCTATTGTGTCTTTAATATTTATTTTCAAAGATTTCTATGATATATTATATTAGAAATGTTATATTGAATACAATAGTTTTTAATCCAATAATTTGAATTTGTCATTGTTTAGAAGGTATTTCTTTTAGATCAATCCTTTATATTTTGATTGTTGTATAGTATCTAATGATCTTGTTTCTTATAAATAAATTATCATCTTGTAATTACATTCAATAGTTTTTTTCATATTTTGATTGTCAAAATATAAGATTATATATTTTACCAAGCTCTATAAAATCTAGATAAAATTTATTCTACTATTACTTGTAACATTTTGTATTATGGAAAGTTTGTTTTTTCTCTTTCATATTGTTTGTATGTCTAGAAAGTTTTATTTATCAAGAAAATTGAATAAAGAAATTTCTGAATATCAAAAATATCTGAAACATACTCTAGAGAAAAATGTTCTATTCTCTAATAAGTTGTATACTATATTGAAATTATATATTATAATTACATATGTAAAAACAATGCCTATATTTTATTTTAGCAAAGCTTATTAACTTATCTTACACTTTCTTGCTTCTATATTTATATGATAGAATATAAACTTGTATAATACAGATTTTGTTTTTTATTGTCAAAAGATTGATAGTAATCATATAGTTATCTGCTTTTCTCTATTGATACTACTTGTTTTTCAAGATCTTTTCTTACTATATTAGTAGACTTACTTTTGTACCATATAGAATATCTTTATTAATACTATAAAAATATTTATATTCTTTCTGATTATCAAAATTTATTTGCATTACTATATATTAACTTGATTTTATACAGTTCCATTATATCTATACCTTGTTAATTTATATCTTTTATAAGACTATGTTGATTAATTTTGCCAATTATATCTTTAATATTATATGTATCTATTCTTATTACTCTTTTTTCAATGTTATTTTCTTCTTTTTTATTATTACTTTGTTTGTCTTTATCTTTTTTTTTTTTTATTCAAGAAGTTAGTTCTTTTATTTTGTAAGAATAGTTTTAAATCTATATTATTTAATTCATCAGGAAATTTTTTTGGCAAAGATCTCTGAAGATTTTTGAATATAAAACTCTGGAGACACTTTGTCATCATTAGAAGTCTTCGGAGAGGAGATTTATATATACAACTTCAAAGAATTTCGAATGTTTTAAATTGTAATAAAATAATTTCACATTATTATTAAAATATTTATTTTTAAATATTTATTTATTGAAAATTACTTTTTTTACATATTTTTATTAATCAATTATATTTACATCACTCATTGCCAAAGTAGATCTTTCTATTTCTACATTTTCTAGTTGCAATCCCAGATCATTTTTTTTTTATTTCTATTTTCTCCAAAGTGCTTTGAAATTCAATATTTTTATGCTTATGCATTTCTTGATCTTCATCACTTGAACTGTTTTCCATAAATCTAATTTACTTTTAATTTTTTCCTAAAATATTTTATTAGTATACAAATAACTCTATAATACTTCAAAGATGTTTAGAATTTATCTTATTTTTTTCTATTTTGTTTTTAATTAATACTTCATTAATTAAAATACTTTTATTACACAGATTTAAAATCGTTTAATATATTGCGATAACAAATGCAACTTGTTCCTCAGAGATATTCCCTTTTGGCTAAACTTTTTTGAGAATGCATGCCATCACGCTTTGGTTTTTTCCCCTAGGACAGACATGAAGATTTTTGAAGCACTCCATGATTTTTTGTGAATTTTTCCAGGCCATAATTTCAGTAGCAGTTGCATTTGTATTGATTGTATCCAGTGAGTTTTCATCAAATACTGAAAACATAGAATCCTGGATTTTCAAAGCTGTGGTCCCTTGAAGAGATCTGTATTGTCACAAAGCTACTAAATAAATAATATTATTAATAAATTAATTTATATTATTAATAACTATAATAATTACCATTTGGTGAATATGTTTTTTATAATATGTCTTCCAACATTTTCTTGTGAGATCTTTGAAGAACTCTGAATGTTCTCACTGAAAATATTTCTCTGTATATCAGTGAAAATCTTTGGAATTCATATAAATTTTTTCAAAAAAGACTTCTTTCATGATACTCAATTATTTTATCCTATTGACAATTCTTTTTATATGATTTATTACAACATATCTATAGGATAACCATATAAAGTCTTGAATAGATATTGATTTTGATAGAGATTCTCTTCTAATTAATATATTTAGATTCAATTAGTCTCTTCTTTTTATGGCATGCAAATCTTTAATCTATTTATAGAAGCTTGATAGAATCTATCTTGTAACAAGATAACTTTAGTATCAAAACTGGCTAAAGTATCTTATGATTTTTGATTACCTTATAATCAGATAGAATTTTTTTAGTTAGAAGTAATAATAATTATTATTAAGAGATGAATGAGATTTTCTTGTATTATCTGAACTTAGGTGGTACTGTTTCACAATAGTATTGAACTCCAAAATAGTACTTGGTGATCCAGAAGTACTACTATTATGCTTTTGACCCATAAGTCAATTACTATTTATTATAATTATTATTCATAGTTTGATACTATTAATTGATACAAAAATTAATAAATTAATAAGTTAAAAAGAGAAGAACAAAATGAATAGAAGAAAAAAGACAATTCAAAATTCATTAAAAAAGTTCAAAAATAATGTTAATATTTTCTTTAAAAAAATTTAACTAATTAAGATAGTTTTCTTATTTCACTTAAATTTTTAAAAAAAATTTCTTTTTTATTATCTATAATATTAGATAAGTCAATTTAACTGATCTTTTATTCAAGTGAACATTAAAAAACTTGTTAATAATGAAATAATAAACTAGAAAGGTTTTCATCCAAAGACTATTATGAAATAGAATATTATTTTTAAAGTCAAACTTAAAAACTATTATTATATATAACAAGTTTGTTAAATTTGATTAAAATATTTACTATAATATATATTATATTGCTTAAGTAAAAATGTACTTATGTATTAAATTGATTAATAAACTATAATTTAGCCCAATTGTAGGTATTTAAAATATATATATATATATAAACTCTTTTTATTAATTCTTTAATTATATATAAAAAAGATGTTTGCAAAAAGTTTTTATATTTTTTAACTAATAAAGTCTTTATATTTTTCTTAAAATAATTTAAAGCTTGTTTTAAAAAGTTATTATTACTATTCTTTACTTGTTTATAAACTTTTTTAAACAAAAACTTGGATTTCTGATAGCCTAAATAGACTTAAGAATATAATTATTTACTAAAGACAAGAAAATTCTAAAAGTAAAAGAGTCAACTTATGAAGTATTAACTTTTAAAGCTGAAAGTAATATAAAAATAAAAGTTTTTTGTCAACAAAAAATGGTTTATTATCTATTTTTTTACATATTATTTTTTATTATCTTAGAGTATTTATGATTTTTTTGAGAAATTATATCTATTTTAATTTGATCTTGAATTTTTGATAGTACAATATTACTTGATATCTAATAGATTAATGCAAATATATTGGTAATAAAATATAAACAAGCATTTATTGATTATATTTATATATTATTAATAAAAAAAAAAAAATTATTAATATGAAATTCTTCACTTTTTCAAAAAAAGTATAATTAAAGTAAAAAAATTATAAACCTATTTGAATAGATACTAAATTCCCTAGATAATAAAAAAATAATTATTTGTTTAACTAAAATCTTTAACTTTTTATTAATCTAATTAAACAAAATATATAAAAAAGATTATTTTCTTATTTTTTTTTTTTTTTAATCCACAGTCAGGCCAATATGACTTGTCCATTTTATTGTAAACATATTTGGTATTTACATATTTTATGACTTTCACATATTGACTCACCCA